>SJYX01018779.1:29111-73487 GCA_006410675.1 Oreotragus oreotragus | reverse complement strand
TCCAGTAGCATATTGGGCACCTAACGACCTGGGGAGATTCTCTTTTGATATCCTATCATTTTGCCTTTTCATACTGTTCATGGGGTTCTCAAGGCAAGAATACTGAAGTGGCTTGCCATTCCCTTCTCCAGTGGACCACGTTCTGTCAGACCTCTCCACCATGACCCGCCCGCCTTGGGTTGCCCTGCAGGCATGGCTTGGTTTCATTGAGTTAGACAAGGCCCTGGTCCTAGTGTGATTAGATTGACTAGTTTTCTGCGAGTATGGTTTCAGTGTGTCTGCCCTCTGATGCCCTCTTGCAACACCTACCATCTTACTTGGGTTTCTCTTACCTTGGGCGTGGGTTGTCTCTTCACGGCTGCTCCTTACCTTGGACGAGGGGTATCTCCTTACCGCCGCAGTTCCTGACCTTCAACGTGGGACAGCTCCTCTAGGCCCTCCTGCGCCTGCGCAGCCCCTGCTCCTCGGGTTGCTCCTCCCGGCCGCTGGCCGTGGCCTCGGGCTCAGGGTGGCTCCTCCGGGTCACCACCCCTGGCCTCGGGCGCAAGGTGGCTTCTCCCGGCCGCCCTTGGCCTCGGACGTGGGGTGTCTCTTCCTGGCCGCCCCTGACCTCGGACACGGGGTAGCTCCTCCCGGCCGCCGCCCTGACCTCAGACGCGGGGTGTCTCCTCCCGGCCGCCACTGACCTTGGATGAGGGGTAGCTCCTCCCGGCCACCACTGACCTGAGACACAGGGTAGCTCCTCTCCGCCGTTCCTGCACCGTCGCAGCCTGGCACTCTAGGTTGCTGCCCCTGGCCTCGGACGTGGGGTAGCTTCTCTCGCCCGCGCTGAGCGTGCCGGCCCGGCTCTCGCAAGCGGCCTGCGCTGAGTGCGTCAGCCCGGCTCTGTTTACTCAAGGCTCATTTTATGGGATGCAGCTTCTTAAGGACTTCCCTTCTAATCTGCTCAGTAAAGACGTGTTTCTTTACAGTCCCCTGGGGTTGGGTATGGGATAGGCTGAGTTTACTTCTAGTTCACCTTTTCCTTGAGAATATAGTCCTTTGGGGAAAGTGCTGAATGTAGGGATCTCTTTGATTTGTCTCCCTACCTTAAAGGACCTGAGCTTTGATTTCTTCTCATCCCAAGAGGTCTACAAATAACAACTCAAAGTTACCTAGCTGACAAATGTCCTGGAGCAAAATGAATTCTAGAGCTCTGCTCACCTCTCTGAGTTTCTGTTTCCCTTAGATTTTAGCCTGGTTGTTCTATACTTGTTAGCTTTTTAATGTGTTTAAGATGTTTTTCTACATTGACTAATGTTGTTTTCAGTGGGAAGACAGGTTTGAATAACCCAAGTTGTGATAGTCCCTCTCCCTATATTCTCTATACTGAGTGTTCTTCATCTGTTCTGTCCCTCAAACACCTTCTTAGTTTTCACATTATCAGTTGAAGTGTCACCTCCATAATGATACCTCTGAACAAATCCCTCTTCCGAGGTACAATAGGTTATTCTCTTGATCCAGTTGGCCTTCTTGTCTGTCTTTCCCAAAGAGACTATGATTTCTTTGAGAGCAGGTATCATATCTTGTTCATTTTTGTATCCCCAGGACCTAGTATTGTGGCTGGAAGATTTTTTTGTTCCCAGTGATTAGTATGTATCTAATGTTCCCAGATACATAGTGGGTATCTCATAATTATTTGTTGACAGAACTTTTTTGTCACCTTGGAATTGAGATAGACTATGGGACAGAATTGGAGAAGGCAATGGTACCCCACTCCAGTACTCTTGCCTGGAAAATCCCATGGATGGAGGAGCCTGGTAGGCTGCAGTCCGTGAGATCACGAAGAGTTGGACATGACTGAGTGACTTCACTTTCACTTTTTACTTTCATGCCTTGGAGAAGGAAATGGCAACCCACTCCAGTGTTCTTGCCTGGAGAATCCCAGGGACAGGGGAGTCTGGTGGGCTGCCGTCTCTGGGGTCGCACAGAGTCGGACATGACTGAAGCGACTTAGCAGCAGCAGCAGCAGCATGGGACAAAATGACTAGGACAGAATACAGGACAGGTGACCTAAACAGGTTAATTCATAGGATGGGGTGTTCGTGATAGTAGTAGCAGTGGTAGAATTACTATAAGTCTGGAAGGGATACAGTCTGGTTTATCTAACTGAACAGAAGTGAATTTGGAATGTTTAGGGGTTTATAATTCACAGTTGTTCAGAGATACAGGCTAGGGAAAGAGGATCAGTAGAAATCATAGTTCAAACAATTCCTGAACTTGAAAGTTAGATGATAACTCTCGGTGGCACAAGTGGAGGTGGTTTCAGCAAAGGCGTTTGGCTTGCATTCTGCCCTTGAGTCTTGACTGTTGTGTGGGCCTGTGGTGTGTATTGAGCAACACATGAGCTGCTCCTTAGGGTAAGGCAGTGGAAACAGTGTCAGACTTTATTTTTTTGGGCTCCAAAATCACTGCAGATGGTGACTGCAGCCATGAAATTGAAAGACGCTTACTCCTTGGAAGAAAAGTTATGACCAACCTGGATAGTATATTCAAAAGCAGAGACATTACTTTGCCAACTAAGGTCCGCCTAGTCAAGGCTATGGTTTTTCCTGTGGTCATGTATGGATGTGAAAGTTGGACTGTGAAGAAAGCTGAGCGCCGAAGAATCGATGCTTTTGAACTGTGGTGTTGGAGAAGACTCTTGAGAGTCCCTTGGACTGCAAGGAGATCCAACCAGTCCATTCTGAAGGAGATCAACCCTGGGATTTCTTTGGAAGGAATGATGCTAAAGCTGAAACTCCAGTACTTTGGCCACCTCATGCGAAGAGTTGATCATTGGAAAAGTCTCTGATGCTAGGAGGGATTGGGGGCAGGAGGAGAAGGGGACGACCGAGGATGAGATGGCTGGATGGCATCACGGACTCGATGGACGTGAGTCTGAGTGAACTCCGGGAGATGGTGATGGACAGGGAGGCCTGGCGTGCTGCGATTCATGGGGTCACAAAGAGTCGGACACGACTGAGTGACTGAACTGAACTGAACTGAACTGAACTGAAACTTCTTTTGGGTTAGCTATTGCACTGAGGGCTAAATTCTCTGGAGAGAGATTTTACTTCCACCAGGCCTGCTTTTAAAACTTCAAAGTTTGGCTCCTTCTAGCCTGATTTACCTGGCACCTTTCCAATAAGTACCAGTCAAGCTGAAGTATCCCAAAATCCATGGTAATTGCTGCTCCTGGCCCTCCCTCCACAACAAATTCCCCAATTTTTGCCTTTGCTATAATATTTTCCCATTCTAGAATACCTTTCTTTGTATCTGCTCATGGTTCAAGGCCCAACTAAAATTCTACCTCTCATAAGATATTCTCTCTATTATCTAGCCCATCGACCAAACTCCTATAAACTTATCTAAACTCTCAATATTCTGCATTTAATTATATTCAGTTTTGTCATGCTTCTTAATTATTTAACTAGGGTTAATCCTCTTTCCCAATCTTGATTGTTGACTCCTTAGAGACTATTGTATTCACCTGGTGGACCATTCATTGCTCTAATTGTAGTACTGGTTATACACTCAAGAAATGCTTTTTGATTTGTTGAGTATAGACAGAGAGCATCCCGATACCTCTCAAATCATCCTGTCCTGTATGTGATAGCATCCTAGAAAATTCTAGGAGTTGGATCGAATAGAGGATCCTTTTTGTTTTATTTTATACTGTTTGTTTTACAGATGTATAAGAGGGGATTATGTGATTTTCCCAGCTTCAGGCATTTAGAGATTTAAGTCTGGGAGTGGCATAGCCAGAATTACAGTCTAAGCATTGATTACTGCAGTTTAGGACTTACTCTTCTGACTTTTCTATGAGAGCACAGGCGTAGCATCTTTTACCCTATAATAGGTAGTGTACCATGGAGATGTGGTGTTGTTTTCCTTTCCTGACTTCCAATGTCTATAGAATTTGATTTAAATCAACACATTGGTGAAAGTTATACCAATTGGATTTGTTTAATCCATATGTAGTTAAAATTAAAGAATCACCAAAACAAAGTATTTCATTACTTCTGTTCTGTTTACAGGTTCTTTTTAGTGTTTTATTTAGACTGTCACAGCTACTCTGTACATAGCAAAAGCTATCAGTGAATTATTGTACATGGAGTTTCTCCAGGGGGGCCATGCTGTTCCGACCATTTTCCCATGGAAAGCTCTGCCAGCCCATACAGTGCCCTGGTGCTTTAAGTCTTCTTGTGGAGGTGGCCTCCCCTTAGGCGGTCATTCTGAAGAGTCTTTCAAGAACCTGAAATGTTGCCATTGGAGCGTTTCCCAGAAGGAAATTGAACCACAATTTTTTTGAAGTTCAGGGAACTCTCTACCAGGAGTATGTCATGTGTCTAGACATATTCTGATGTGTTTTTCATTACAATAATGCAATAACATGAGCTGCACCAAATGATAGGGTAAATTCATTAAGACTGTTTTCTTGTCCATTTCTTTCAAAACACTCAGCAAAAAACACTATGAACTACCTACATGTAGCATCTGCTTTCTTTGTTTCTTTTCCTTTCTAATTGCTCTGTACTTAATTTTTCTTCCCTACAACCCCCTCCTTTTTTTTTTGCTTCTCACTTTTCTCTGAGTAGGAAAGTAAAAGTAAAAGCTTATCAATTCTGCTATATTTCTCAGCTGATTAGAGAGAAAAAAATCATCCTGAACTGACTAATAGAGAGTCAGGGAATTACAAATAAATCAGCAGTTGCATAAGAAAGGGAATGAAATTTAACTAAGGAAATTGGGATCTCTACTGCCATGAAGAAAATAAATGAGACAATGTAGAATCATTATAGGAAGACTGGGTGGTCTACAAGAAAGAGGGCAGATTGTGCAAACTGACATTTGAGGAATCGACCTGAATGTTGTTGCTTGGGACTAGTGCTGTTCACTGATGTCATAGCAAAATGTGCTTAATTTGTAGAACACGTGAGGAACCCTGGCAGACAAGGCAGGCTCTGAAATATAGGAGGGCTTAACCTTCTTGTCTCTGAGGTGTGCTTCCTATTTAGAATAGAAAGTTCAGGGGCCCTAACCTCAGAATCCTCCTGGAATCCCAGCTGGACTGTCTCCGTTCCAGCAGGATCAGAGCACACCTGTAGGAAGAGGGCTTTTCCTTGCAACCACCCACATTGACTCCTTGTGCATACCCTGGTTTCAGAGATGACCACCACCCTCTCCCAGCTTCAGCTTACAGGGAGAAGAGAGGCTCTATTGGGCAAAACATCCCCTGGCACAGGTTGTTCTCTGTGGTTTGGATTTCTGGTACTACTGTCTTAACCCACTGATCTTCCTAACTTCTGGGCTCTCTCCTGCTTTACATCCCGATCTCTCTTTTTCTACTCACCTGGTCTAACTTGCTGAATTATATTCTCTGTTTTATTTCTGACTAAAGTAGCCATATTTGTCCATGTAGTTGTTTCTTCTTTTCTAAATGCCGGGAAACTCAGAGCCTCTAATTCCAAGGTTGCAGCTGTGTGCCATGGGCCAAATCTGACTAACAGTTTTGATTGCCACATCTAGAGTTTATTTGCATCGTGTGTGTGTTTTAATTGGATTGGTTGCTAATAATATTTTCAGAACTGAAAACTTTCACCTTAAAATCTGGTGTCCCATGAAAAATTGAAAGATTTGGCAGCTGATGTCTGGAACGGTGTATGTGTCTCTCTTTAGTTCTCTGTAGTTCCCACCATTCCTGCTTTTCTTATGGGTATTATTATTTTTTAATATAGTAAAGAGAGAAATGGTATATTTTCTTTTATCTCAGTGTTTGTAAATGTTTTTCTAGCAAGATATCCCTCAATCTTGTTAGCTTCCTGATCCCTTAAAAGCATTGACTTGTGACCACTCCTTAGGCCTTGCTGGCGTGGAACTTACAAGGTGTCAGGCCCAAGTTTGGATCCAGACAGTGTTGCTCGATGCTACTCTAGTTTTGGCTGGCCCTCTTCCAGTGCCCTCCCTTGGAAATCCCAGACTAGTTACCTTGGGGCGGCAGTATTTGACGATGCCAGGTTCCATCCACACAGGACCCTGCTTATGTTTGTCAACTCTGTGAGGACTTCTGTTACAGAAGCTGATGCTTGCAGGGTTGCCTTTGTGGTCATTCTCTCCCGCTCTGCGCTCATCACTCAGTCTGACTCTCTCTGCGACCCCTGTAGCCTGCCAGGCTCCTCTGTCCATAGGATTCTCCGGGCAAGAATACTGAAGTAGGTTGTCATTTCCTCCTCCAGTTTCTCCCAGTGGCAAATACCAAAAATCTATTTCTCAAGCTTTTTTGTTTGTTTCAGTAAACCTATCCCAAATGGAGTTAGGGCTGTTTTAAAAAGTGTGATCCTGGGAATTCCCTGGTGGCCCAGTGCTTTGGACTCTGTGCTCTTACTGCCAGTGACCCAGGTTTAATCCCTGGTCAAAGAACTAAGATCCTACAAGCTGGGTGGCATGGTCAAAAACTTAAAATATTTTACTTCATATAATTCTATATAAACTTCCATATATCATATAGAGGTCCAGCTTAGAAACAATAAGCTTTGTCTCAGAAGAAGGGGAAGAATA
The DNA here is from genome assembly GCA_006410675.1 of Oreotragus oreotragus. Lineage (NCBI taxonomy): Eukaryota > Metazoa > Chordata > Mammalia > Artiodactyla > Bovidae > Oreotragus > Oreotragus oreotragus. Next base: position 66,908 of record SJYX01018779.1, on the reverse strand, counting down.
AGTTGATAAATAATATATATGACGATAACATACTGAAAGATACTATCGTGTAATAATTAATTACTGCATAGTAGTTAATAGCACTGACTTTAGAGCCAGACTCTCTGGATTCATATTTGTACTTTGTCACTGTCTAGCTGTGTGTAGCTGTGGACAAGTTATTAACCTTCTGACTTAGTGATGATGATAGCAGTATATACTCCATAGGTTGTTGTAATGGTTAAAAGCTGATGTTTATACAGTGTTTGCCACTTAATAAGTACTCTGTAAATGTAAGCTGTTACAGTTATTTGAATGTCTCTTATGTGGTAGGCTCTTGTGTCAGATACAAAGATAAATAAGACACAGTCCTTACCCTGAAGAAGCTGATGGCTTAATGTAAGAGAAGATCCTTAAATAATGGTAATTCATTATTTACCATTATGTAAATGTAATACCACAGATACATGCAGGTTAGAATAGTGACTAGGGAGGAAGGGACCCCTATCTGGAGAGATCATGGAAGGTTTCATGGAGATATTTAACCTTTCTTAAGAGAAGTATTTGAGGGAGAGGGAAGGAGTCGCCATTAGTTGAGACACCATGTACATTCGTGTGACCCAAGAGTGCAAGGCCAAGCAAGGCTCTTAGGGGCAGACTGACACCTGGTGCTAGTCTGTACACTCCCACATGGAAAAGGATCTGTCAATTTTAGCAAAACTTGACTGCAAATGTGACAGGCCCTCAACAGATCTTGCTATGGTCTTCAAACTCTAATGTCCCCAAAATTCAGTTCGTATTTCAGCTATTGTTACAGTGCATAACATAGCAGCATCTGTCTAGTCCAAGTCATGCTCCTTCTAACCAGACAGACCAAAATCCAAGTACCCTAAAACTGGGCAAGGTCTCAGACATCATCTGGTCTAATCCCTTCACCTTACAGCCAAGAATATCTAAACCCACAGAAGAAAAGTAACTTATATAAAATGATTGATTACCATACCTGGCAGCCCTGGACCCAAAATAAATATTGAGATGCCTTGATTATTTCACAGAAGTGATATAAAACAAAGATAGCCACTGAAGTTCTGCTTTAACATTTGCGTACACAAGTTGGTCAAATGAGTTGCATCTTTACCAATTTAAAGTCTACCAGAAAAGCAAGGGTCACATTAATGGTAGTAGAGATATAAGGGCTTTGTTATGTAGTAAAGATTGTTTTTTTCATTATTAAATTTCTTACTGTGCTGTGCCCTGGTTCTTCAGTTGTGTCTGACTCTTTGTGACTCTGTGGACTGTAACCCGCCAGGCTCCCCTGTCCATGGGGTTCTCCAGTCAAGAATAGTGGAATGGGTTGCCATGCCCTCCTCCAGGGCATCTTCCCCACCCAGGGATCAAACCCATGACTCTTATGTTGCCTGCACTGGCAGGTGGGTTCTTTACCACTAGCACCACCTGAGAAGCCCCAAATTTCTGGCATTTAATAAATATTTGCTGACTTAAATCACTGCAGATGGTGACTGCAGCCATGAAATTAAAAGACGCTTACTCCTTGGAAGAAAAGTTATGACCAACCTAGATAGCATATTCAAAAGCAGAGACATTACTTTGCTGACTAAGGTCCGTCTAGTCAAGGCTATAGTTTTTCCTGTGGTCATGTATGGATGTGAGAGTTGGACTGTGAAGAAAGCTAAGCGCCGAAGAATTGATGCTTTTGAACTGTGGTGTTGGAGAAGGCTCTTGAGAGTCCCTTGGACTGCAAGGAGATCCAACCAGTCCATTCTGAATTAGATCAACCCTGGGATTTCTTTGGAAGGAATGATGCTAAAGCTGAAACTCCAGTACTTTGGCTACCTCATTAGAAGAGTTGCCTCATTGGAAAAGACTCTGATGCTGGGAGGGATTAGGGGCAGGAGGAGAAGGGGACGGCAGAGGATAAGATGGCTGGATGGCATCACAGACTCGATGGATGTGAGTCTGAGTGAACTCCGGGAGATGGTGATGGACAGGGAGGCCTGGCGTGCTGCGATTCATGGGGTCGCAAAGAGTCGGACATGACTGAGCTACTGAACTGAACTGAACTGAACTGATTTCAACAAATTTCATTGAATTGAGTGGCTCAGATGATTCAGTCCCTGGGTTGGGAAGATTCCCTGGAGAAGGGCATGGCAACCCATTCCAGTATTCTTGCCTGAAGAATCCCATGGACAGAGGAGCCTGGTGGACTACAGTCCATGGGGTCGCAAAGAGTTGGATATGACTGAAGAGACTTAGCACACAGAAATAGTACATATGGAGAGTAATTTGCCATTTGTATGCTTTAATCATTTTTCAAATTATTTAATAGAATTTTGAATGTTTTGGATGAATATACTATAGTTCTGCTGTTATTTGAATGTGGGAAAGTTCTGGCTATAGGATCTCATGAACATATTCCAAATTCAAAATTGCATGGGTATGATCATTGCTGTGTGGGTAGAAAACTGTTCATATGGAAAACATAAAAAAGCAAACCATTCCAGGCACTATGAGATTTAGGCTGAAGGTTCATCTGTGCAATCTGTGGATATCTTGGTCTTTGATGTTAATTTGTTAAGATATCTTAATGTGAATATGCTGTTAAAATGGAAAATGCACTCAAAATTCTGAAGGAAGCATCCACTGACAAGATAGAATTAAAACTCTTGGAATAAAATGTTTACCAAAGGAAAGCTTGTACTTGTATGAAAACTCAAGTTAACATAAAAAGTGACAACAATGTAGTTCATCATTATAAAGAAAAAAGAATAAGATTGGGTTTACTTCCAATTGTACATGGGTATTCACTGGACTCAGTCAATGATATAAACTTTTTATTGTTTAAGGATTATTTTATTTTATTTTATTGTTACTAATGTCTATTGATTTAGCTGGGAGAATTTCACCAGATTTTAAAATCCAGTAACTTTTTGGCTAAGGATATGAAAAGGGAGCTAAAAAAATCAAAGGAAGTTGCACAGTTTATATGAATATCCTCCATTTATAACAATTTGTCCTTTTTCTAGCTGAACTTGCTAAAACTTTCCTAACTTGAATTTATCATAAAATTGATTGGCCAGAAAAAAAAAAAAACTTTGTAAAGGGCAAGTAACTCAAGACCCACCTGGAATACAGCTTTAGGTTCCAACTGTCATTGTATCACAGATGAAAGCAAAACAAAATTGCTTCGAAAAAAGAGCTGGGGTGAGAAATGTCAAGACTGCAAAAGTTAAATATAGTTAGGGAGCCTGTGACTAAAGGGAGGTTATTGTAGGCTTGTATACATATTTGAAAGTTCTAAATCCAAAGGGAAGAAAATGGTACTGTGTTACTTTAGATACAGTGGTAACAGTTTAGAGGAGGATCTAGATTAAATCTCAAATAAAAAGTACATTTGTGAAATTTACCTTACATGGTCTTTTACTTTCTCTTGAGATATGGTTAAAAAACCCAGCTCTCAGTGTGTGAAAATTTATGTAAATGCTTCCAGGGAGGGGAATGAGAAATCTGAAGTGTTTCTAGTCTTTATGGATGGAGGGTTAAAAATCAATACCATGTCTAGATAAAGATTTTTGGAAGTTTGTATGGGAGAAAGAAAAGCCTGATAGTTTGCAAAGGTGTGATGGATATGGATGAACGCTTGCCCCTCGTATGTAAAAATAAATTATCTTTCAGTGTGACTTGGCTACAGACTCCGAGTCTGTAGTTGGAGGTCAGTGCACAGCAGGGTGGCCAGAATGGAAGGAGGAAAACTGTGCAGGGCCATTGTGTGTGGACATGGTGGGAAAGAGTGAGAGTCATGTCATAGATTTGGAGAATGCGTAAATTACAGAGGTGCACATGTGTCACTTCATGGATGTACAGATTGGGTATTCCATTTTATAGAGTTTATGTAGTACTTGCTGAAGTTTCATAGTGTCTTCACTTAGGCTGTTACCTAATCTTTTAAAGAACAGAGTGAGATAGGAATCTTTGTGTCTAGCTCTATAGCTCTGGACAGTCATTCATGTATTTGGTGCATTGATGGGGATCATTGAAAGGCTAGGCTTAACTAGGACTGTCATTTGGATAGCTTACTCCTTGCCCCTCTAGCAGAAAGATCTCTGAGTAGTTGGATTTTTATGTATGACAGGTTAGGTCTACCAACAAATGTTTCAAAAGGGCCAGGTGGAAGCCTTGAGGCTTCTAAGTCATAGAAATTCTAAGGTGTCACTTTTACTGCATTTTTGACCAAGCAAGCCACTAAAGTGAGTCCAGATTCAAGGAGGAAGACGTGAGACGCCACCTTTCAATGCGAGAGGCATTGAAGAATTTGTGGCTACTTCACAGGTGGGGCTGGGGCTTCCCAGGTTGTGCAGTGGTAAAGAATCCACCTGCCAATGCAGGAGATGCAAGAGATGAGGGGTTCAATCCCTGGGTTGGGAAGATCCCCTGGAAAGGCAACCCACTCTAGTATTATGGCCTGGAAAATCCCATAGGCAGAGGAGCCTGGTGGGCTACAGTCCATGGGGTCACAAAGAGCTGGACAAGACTGGGTGACTGAGCACATGTACACACACAGAGTTTACTCCAGGCTACAATCCTACATTCCTATGAAGTGCAAGAGAGTTATCTTCTTCCCAGTTCCTCCAAATTCTCATCTCATTGTGGTGTCCTCTTTGAAGCCTAATACTCATTATCTGTTATAGACTGACTATGTCCATTCCAAAATTCTTCTGTTGAAATCCTGACTCCCAGTGTGGTGATATCAGGTTATAGGGCCTTTGGAGGCTAATTGGATCATGAAGGTAGAGCCCTTGTGAATGGTATTTGTGCCCTTATAAGAAGAGACACTAGAAAGTTTGCTTTTTCCCTCTCTGCTCTTCTGTGTGACGAAACAGCTAGAAGATGGCCATCTACAAACCAAAAAGTGAGTTTTTATTAGCACCAAATCTGCAAGCGTGTTGACCTTAGACTTTCTAACCTCCACAACTGTGGGAAACAAATGTTTGTTGTTTAAGCTACCCTGTCTATGGTAATTTGTTGTAACAGCCTGAACTAAGACATTATCTAAATCAGGTCCAGATGCTAATGAAGTTACTTGTGTATGATTTTCTCAGGTATAATGTCATTCCCTTTGATCTGAACATCTGTGAATTAGAGACAAATTTATCAAATCTTCCTGAACCCTCACCCCCTTCCCATATAGCTAACATACAGTATTGGCAAAGGTGCAAGATGTCTACAGTATACATTTCCATTCACAGAGGGATAAAGCAGGAGGTGCGTAGCCAAGAAGGTCTACGGCAATTCTGAATTCCAGCTAGGCACATGTCACCAGTTCATTGATCAGGACTCAGTCCTTTTCCCTGGAAATGATTCTCTGTAGCTCTTGGCATGGACCTCTGGGACTTTGTTTTTACACTGAGTCATTTTTTCTTTTCCTTTCTCTTTGCAAAAGAACAACCTTTCTCAGTCTTGATTCCTGCCAGTAGAAGTTTGGGAATCAGATTCCTTTTTTTTTTTTTCCTCTCTTTGATTGTCTTTGTGCCTTTTGGTTGAAGCTGACACACTTTGTTAAAGCAATTTGTAGGCTTCCTGTGTATCAAATTACAATTCGCTTAATTAGTCAAAAGAAACATCTACATTTTATTCCAGAAACTTGCCCTTCTCAATGTTGAGCTGAATGTCTGGGTGCTGTGGAACAATGACTTTAAAATAGAAGCCTATCATCTAGTTGGAAAGGGCTGTGAGGCACACCTTTCAGATTCCTGGACACCAGATCGTCTAGCAGAGAAGGCCTAAGAAGCATACCTATATGATTCCTAGACACTCTACTAGGCATACCCTTAAATGTTTTGGAGAGAGTTTTGGAGTCATACTTGACAGCTTTAATCTGAGACCAAGTTTTATTTATTGGACTCTGGATTTGATTTTTGCCCTGAAGTCATTTCTAATTTAAGAATATTTTGCTCGGAGAAAATAGAGATGAGAAACAGTTTTATTTAACCATAGAGAGTTCTAGATCTTCTTTTCCCCCTCAAAACACTTCTTAAAAACCAAACAATTCTTCTTTTAATCTCTTTTGTATTCCACATTACTAAAGGCTATAATATTGTCAAACTCTCACTGTATCAGGGTTCCCTCCTTTTGCAAACTCCTTAGCATTTTTTCTCACTCTCCTTTAAATCCTCACCAAAGTCTCTCTGAACCTTTTAGCTGTCATTGCTAGTCTCCCTGAAGCTCTTCCAGTTTCTGTGGTCCTCAAACCAATTTTTTAAAAACACATTTTAGGTTTTTGTTACTGCAGATATAAAAATATGTTCCATTTACCTATTAATGCATAACAAGCTACTCCAAAATTTAGTGGCTTAAAATAAAAACTATTCTATTATAGCATTCCGTAGGTCAGGAATTTTTGGCAGCTCTTGGCCATGTGATTCTTTTTTTCCATGTGGCATCAACTAAGATCATTTGGTGATATTTAGCTGTAGATGAGCTGGTTTGAGAGATCTAAGGTGCTATATATGTGAGTTCATGTCTGATGATGCTCAGGATGGCTGGGAGGCTAGCCTTAGCTGGGACTGTCAACTAGAATTGTCAAACTAATGACAACTCAGGGTTCCCAAAGAATGTTAGGACAAGATGGAAGTTGCAAATCTTATGTTGATCTAGGCTTTGAAATCTCAGAATGTAACTTCCATTGCATTTTATTGCATAGGCAAATTGCTAACACCAGCCCATATCAAGGGAAGAGTAACTCATAGGTTCTTTGTTACTCTTCTCACTGGAAAGAGTAACAAAGATTTTGTAGTCATCTTAATCTACCATACTTATTATTCTAAGATGAACTTAAAAAAAATGGATCATTATCAATTCAGGTATAAATATATTCAATGTACTTCAATCCATCAAAGCTATTATTTTTAATTGGTGTTTAAATTGTCTTATTTTTGACTAATATGAGCCTCCTCAAGTTGACTTCTGGATTCTTTTGATCTGATCCTTAATACCACGTGATAGCTTCCATGTTATCTGTTAGATGACAAAATGTTTCAGGCTTTAGATTTCTTCCTTAAACCTAGAGTCAGCCATTTATCTAAGACATTTTGGTATGTTATAGTAGGAAATAATATTGTAAGACCACAGATTGGATGGTCCCACCAAAAGGATTATGAAAACAGTTAATAAAATGATTTTTACACTTGCTTTCCCCATTTCCTTAATTTGCAAAAAATACTGTATACACATTGGCAGATCATGTGGCCATTACATATGTTTTTTAACCTTCCATTTTCATCCTTCTTTGGTCTTAAGTTCTGAAAATCACTTTATATTTAATGCCATGGGAGGAGGTGAATTCAGGAGTCTCCCATGTCACCATCTTGGATTGGAACCCCCAAAAGTCTTTTATTAAGTGTTTATGTTTATTAATGATTTTACTGATTGAGTTCAGAAATTTGAATAACAAATTATCTTTGATGAATACTTAATTTTAAAAAGCACAAAAACAAGCATGGAAAAATAAAAACACTTTAAAAGAACCAAGATATTTAACATTTGAAAGGGACATTAGAAACATTAGTTCTAAAATCTGCGTGTCATAATCCCTCTCCTCTTCTGAAGAGTTAGAGTTCGGGGGAGTCAAGTGGGTAGATCCCAGAATCTTTAGTTTTAAAACACTCTTCAGGTGTTTTTTTTGTTTGTTTGTTTGTTTTTACTGTTACCATATGCCTTGTTGAACCTGTTCCCCAACGAAGGATTAGAACCGGTTCTTGGCAGTGAGAGCAGAGTCTAATCTAATGGGAGGTCCCAATGGGAGACCAGGGAGGAGAAAGCAAGGATGAAGTTAGAGTGTTTATTGACTGTCTCCCTCGCTACCTAGTCACAGTGGCTGGGCTCTGACCCCGGGAAAAAGACCACAACTACTATCAGCTGTCGATAGCCCTTCCCATGCAGCTGTCCTCTCAGGATCTAGCCCTCCTTGTCCTTTTAGGTTCTGGGTGGAAATGACTTCACTTATCCCAGATGTACTATTGGAGGTCTCTGATAGTAAAGAGGTAAACAATGAGATGAACAAAATAACTAAGATAGCACTAAAGTCAGTGAAAAAGATGGAATAGCCTAAATTGGTAAGTGGAACTGTTATTTTAGATGAAGAAGCCTGAAGAGTAGATATCTCTGTGTTGTCCGAAATAAGGTCAAAATACTTAAAAACTAGGCATATAGGTGGCTAACCAGCTTTTTTGGTTAAGAATCTAAAATTCTGATTTGCCTTATGCCCAGAGAGTGAACCATTCAAACTTTCTACTAGTAGAGGCTTTGAGTTAATATTTACATAGGAAGTTACCTTGGATCTTAAAACTACTTGGTTGCCGCTTCAGCTCTGTTTTACAGACTTTAGCAAAGAGGAGATGATTTTGGCTTGGAAGGTATAGAAGTTGGGCCAGATTTGTCATCCACTTCTACCCCAAATGAATTAATTCTAATAAAACTGCTTATTTCTTGGGCTTCCCTGGTGGCTCAGTCAGTAAAGAGTCTACCTGCAATGTAGGAGACCTGGGTTCAGTCTCTGGGTTGGGAAACTCCCCTGGAGGAAGGCATGGCAATCCACTCCAGTCTTCTTGGCTGGAGAGTCTAATGGACAGAGGAGCCTGGCAGGCTACAGTCCATAGAGTTGCACAGAGTTGCACACGACTGAAGCAACTTAGCATGCATGCACGCACTGTACTAAATAAGACATGATATTAGAATTAATTGCGTCTGGTTTTCTTTTTTTTTTTTTTTTCAGTGTGGCTACTAGAAAATTACAATTTACGCATATGACGCACAATTGTGTCTCACTGCATATCATTTCCACAGCATTGATCTAAATTTTAGAGTCTAAAGTATGTACCTTTTAATTGTTATTTTAGTAATTCTTGGATCCTTTGAAATCTGTGATGGAGCTCAATCTTTTTCCATTCATGATTTTTTTTTTTTTTTTTGGCAAGACTTTCTGACTGATTTATTCAGTTACTATAGTTGAAACATCGGAAATTCAACAATGGCAGTTGTTAGTGATTTTTAACTCTGCTTGCTTTATAACCTCTATGGAGATTAAAAACAAATAAAGATTACCTTAACCCTACCCCTGCAGTTTCAGAAAGTTTTGGGGGGCAAGGAAGAGGAGTGGTCTAGCATATACTTTAAAAAACAAAAATTAAAGCAACCGCCCTAGAGGTGAGTAACAGTTGAGAATAGCTAATTAATGAGGCCAGACACAGTATTTGAAGTCAAGGCTGCCAGGGTAAAACTAGGTGTAGCTGCTGTAGTTATGGATCTAAGTGGCTGAACTCTCAGTTCTCACTGGGATTCAAGTCTATAAAAGTTTGGGTGCTCACTATATATTAGATCCCATGGTCTTCTGAAGAACTCTGAGCATGAGGCACCCATGCCAAACCCGTTTTTCACAAATGTGAGCTGAGAATCAGGTCACGTACTTTCTCAGTTAAATACCATAGCAAAGTTTTGGACCTTTCTATGGAGATTTGTTAGTGCGTCTCACCTGTCAGAAGTCAGAGGCAAGTAGCCAGTGACATCTCCGTGGTTACAGCATTTTGAGTCTACTGACTAATGTAGATCTACTCAGGCATTGGCACCTTCTCTTTTAAGGGCAGAGGTACACTTTTTACTGTAAGACCAGGAAGCTATAGAAATTTAGTTCTGCCTCTTCCCCTCCCTGAGTCATGTAACTTTCCTTTGGTAGTAGTTGGTTGAGACACATGACTCAGGTTATGCTGACAGTTGTTTTCCTACCTGTATGTTATTAGAAAGTGGTGGTTTAGTATATTAAAACTGACACAGCCTCTGGGAGAATTTGTACGGCCTGCCTTAATCCTGCAAAATCAAAAGATGTTACTGTTCTTATGAGTTCTTTGCTGTTGCTTAGTCAGTCCTGTCTGACTTTGCGACCCCATGGACTGCAGCCTGCCAGCCTTCTCTGTCCTTTACTCTCTCCCAGAGTTTGCTCGAACTCATGTCCATTGAGTCAGTGATGCCATCTAATTATCTCATCCTCTGTCACCTTCTTCTCTTCCTGCCCCTGATCTTTCCCAGCATCAGGGTGTTTTGCACTGAGTCAGCTCTTTGAATCAGGTGGCTAAAGTATTGGAGCTTCAGCTTCAGCAATAGTCCTTCCAATGAATATTTAGGGTTGATTTCCTTTAGGATTGACTGGCTTGATCTCTTTGCTGTCCAACAGATTCTCAAGAGTCTTCTTCAGCACCACAGTTTGAACACATCAATTCTTTGGCGCTCAGCCTTCTTTGTGGTCCAAATCTCACATCTTAACATGACTACTGGAAAAACCATAGCTTTGACTGTTGGACATTTGTCAACAAAATGATATGTCTGCTTTTTAATACACTGTCTAGGTTTGTCATAGCTTTTCTTCCAAGAAGCTAGTGTCATTTAATTTTGTGGCTGCAGTTACCATCTGCAGTGATTGTGGAGCCCAAGAAAATTAGGTCTGTCATGGTTTTCGTTTTTTGCCCATCTATTTGCCATGAAGTAATGATCTTAGATTTTTGAATGTTGAGTTTTAAGCTAGCTTTTTCACTCTCCCCTTTTACCTTCATCAATAGCTTCTTTAGTTCCTCTTCACTTTCTACCATAAGGGTGATGTCATCTGTATATCTGAGGTTATTTGTATTTCTCCCAGCAATCTTGATTCCAGCTTGTGCTTCATCCAGCCCGTCATTTGGCATGAAGTACTCTGCATTTAAGTTAAATAAGAACGGTGACAAGATATAGCTTTGACGTACTTCTTTCCCAATTTTGAACCAGTCTTGTTCCATGTCCAATTCTAACTGATGCTTCTTGACCTGCATACAGATTTCTCAAGAGGCAAGTAAGATGGCCAGTATTCTCATCTCTTTAAGAATTTTCCACAGTTTCTTGTGATCCACATAGTCAAAGGCTTTAGAAGACAGCTTTTTCTTTCCTGAAGGTTTTCCTTGTCTTCCTTTCAGAGATTATGTTGAGAAAGGAATGCAAGTAGTGGTTGTTTTTCAAACCAGCCTAAATAGGCTCACAAACATTGTAAACAATGAAAGAACTTTGTGAGTGAACCTGAAAAGAAGTTTTTAAAGAATAATTTTCTTTCTAAAAAGGTATTCATTCTTTGGGTGATTGTGGTGAGTTAATTTTAAAGTTTGTTTATTTTTTCACTGAAAAAAGGACAAGCCCACATATATTTATATTTCTTTTAGGAGTGGCATGAAATCCAGCACCTACAAGTCTGTGCTATTAATATATTCTTATTGTTTTTCCTGATAAGCCTGATAAAGTTAATTGGAAGCCTGACATGGAATGAGTGAAACATTGAAAACCACATTTACTTTGCGTGAAATTCAAGAAAGGTTTTGCTTTCTGTCTCCACATATGGATATCAATAAAACACTTTTGTTTTGTAAGAGCAAAGCAAATCAAAAGCACAAGACTGCATTTTGGTTTTTAATCAATGTGAGCTTCTTTACTGCCCCATTTCAAAACTCTGCTGGGACTGATTTAATACTTCTTGTTATGTTACATATTTTCTTTGTTTCTGGAATGATCGTGCTGCTTGATAAATAATTACTCAGCATTCATTCATTTATTTTTACATTGCCATCTGGGTTTGGTGAGACCCAGAGCCTCCTACTTTTGCCTCTTAGCAAAGTTCCAGCAATGGACCATGGTCTGCTCTTTGCTACATTGCCACTTAAGGTCATGTTTTTCTTTTTGCTCCCATACTTCTGACTTTGCTCTGGTTTCATGGCAGTTGATTTGTATGGTTATCCTTGTGTTAGTGAACAAAATGTACACTTCAAAATATGTCTCAATTGCCTGGACCAAGTGTCTTATTTACATGTTCCAAGGGTCTGAACTTGACACCCAGACTTCATTTCCTCTAGCCTGCAGTGTGCTCTTTTTAATCTCACATGAATCGATTTCCAGATTGGTTTAGGGTTAATACAACCCTACCAGTATGCATTTCCTTAGCCTCAATGCCTTTCCAAGTCCTTTGACTCACTGTGACTTTTAGAATTATTGAAGTCTTGGAAGGAAGACTCTTGTTAAATTACTTCATAGTTCCTGTAGGAGAGATCTCTTTGTGATTAGTGCAGCACAGTAGTTGCTTAGAGGCTTTTGAACTGTAATGTCTTAAAACAAACTGCAGTAAGGCCAAATGTTCTGGATACCATTGTCCTGTTTGGCTCCTATTGAAGACAGACCCAGGGAATCCTGAGTGAGTAGGAACCAGGGGTGTCGTGTGGGGCAGGAGTAGTTCAGTGTTGCAGCTAGCTGTGATCAACAGGCAATACACTATTAGTTGTTTTTTTCACTGTCGGTTTTTTTACACTATCAGTTGTTGTTTTCTCATTTCTGCTGGGACCTAAGAATTCCCTATCCTGATGATAGAACTTCTGATGATAGAACTTCTAATTAGGGGGTGGGGCGGGGCGGAGAATAGTAAAGGCAGAACAGTATCATGAATGCACACAGACTTTACAAAATCAATTCAACATCTGCTTCATGGAAACTTGATCTGCAAGTTTCACTTTATCTTGTTGGTATTTTGATGTTAATTACAAAGTATCTCTAACAGAAAGTTCAGGATTTGCCATTATTATTAAAATGACTTTAACAAAATTTTACAAGCCTTTTTTGTTCTAAATACAAACATATTGAAAGATAGTCCAATTCAGTTACAATGCCATTTTGAAGTTATTTAACCCTCCCACAACTACCTGCATCCATAGTGGGAAAAAATGTAAGGCCAATATATGTCATAGTCTCTGACTGTGTGAGAGAAAACCTAGCTAATCTGATTTGACAGGCAATTAAGAGATGAGATATGCTCTAGCCTTCCTGTTCATTGCAGCAAATCTGGGGAAACCAGACAGCTTCTTCAGGGACGAGGTGGTGCAGCGTAAAGAGCAATGCCTGCTCTAGAGCTCTGGCATCACCACTTACTAACTGTGTGACTTTAGGCAAGTTACTCAACTTCTTTATAATTTTGCTGCCTCATTTGCAAAATGAAGATTGTAGTTTGTTTGTTTTTGTTCCTTTAGTCGCTAAATCATGTGCTACTCTTGTGACCCCGTGGATTGTAGCCATCCAGACTCCTCTGTTCTTGGGGTTTCCCAGGCAAGAATACTGGAGTAGGTTGCCATTTCCTTCTCCAGGGGAATCTTCCTGACCCAGGGATTGAACCNTGTTTGTTTTTGTTCCTTTAGTCGCTAAATCATGTGCTACTCTTGTGACCCCGTGGATTGTAGCCATCCAGACTCCTCTGTTCTTGGGGTTTCCCAGGCAAGAATACTGGAGTAGGTTGCCATTTCCTTCTCCAGGGGAATCTTCCTGACCCAGGGATTGAACCTGTGTCCCCTGCATTGGCAGGAAGATTCTTTACCATTGAGCCACCAGGAAGCCAAGGATTATAGTACACCTAAGTAATAGGGCTGTTGTGAGAATTGAGTTAATTTATGTAAGGAATTTAGAAAAGGTCCTGGCACAGAATAATCCCTCACTGATGTTGTTTTAGGTACTGAAGTGAAAAACATTGGTAATAAAATGTCAGCCTAACTTTGTTAAGCATGTTTCCAAGTATTACTAGGAGACAGCATAATCTCTGTAATTCCTCCATCATCCAGAGGGAAAAGATCATTTCACAGATACTCTAGAGGGAAGAAACTATCACTCTTCAAAAACCCCAGGGGCGAGTCAATCACAGAATCAGATAGAGAACCCAGGTTTCCTAATTCCTGGTCAGGTGCTGGACCATGATCAGGATGAATGATGTTGAACAATGGCTCTGCTGTTCAGAGCCTGACCTTCCAGGTCCGAACGGAGACTCCAAAACAAACAAACATGAGGTCTTGTTTTTGTTACCCTGGGGTGGAAACTGCTTTCGACTTTGGGGAATTAAACTCATTACTTTGAGTTTCTGGATGTTTTGGGGTTTCTTCAAACTGAGTTCCTGTCATTATTTTGTGGTTCTCATTGAAACTCAACTCTTTTCACTTTCCAATTTTGAAATATTAACGACTTTTTTTCCTCCAGCAGTTTGCCTTTCTTATTCAACTATACATGCCGTCATGGACTCCTTTAAATGATGGAAAGTATTAGATTAAAAAAATAATTACAGAAACATTACAGAATCCATTAATTCTATGATGATGGTTTCCAGAGAGCTTTCCTTCATAATTGTAGTAGTTTACATCACACCTATATTATACCAAACACTTTCATATTCCCTAGAAAGTCCCAGCATAGAGATTTGATTATTTAGTCCTTCTTCTTTAGATAACTGCACACATAGAAATGTTTGTAAATTTTAGAATTGTGTAGCTTCAGATTTGAAAGGAGTCTTTGCAGCTCTCACAGACAAGTGGTTTTAAAGCTGTATTCCATCTAACTCTTGGCACTTCAGAAGCAACATGCTGTGGAGCAAAGGGGCTAGGGAACAAGAGTATCTTCCTTTTTCATTTCCTCAACTGAATTTTGTAAATGTTTTTATATATTGGTCATCTCTGTAATATTTATTTTAAAGAAAGAAAAGACTTCTCAGTTGGAATCATGTTTGGGGAACATTGATCCAGCCCAGTTTCCCCATTTGCCCAGGAGGAAACAAATGGCAAGTAAATACCTTAATTTTCAGATTTGGGGATTTTGCCACAAATTTAAAAACAATATCAACCAAAAATTACAGGTCAGTTATTAATTTAAGTCAAGACAAATTTAGGAGAACTTTATTCAGTATGCAGTTTCAAGATTCACTTTTCCTTTTTTCACAAGCTTGATGTCTTCCTTGGATTTTAGTGCTTTGTGACTGTACCTTACCTTGTTTTAAAATAATTTTTATTTATTTATTTTTGGCTGTGTTGGGTCTTTGCTGCAGCTCAGGTTTTTTCCTCTAGTTCTGGAGAGGGGGGCTATGCTCCTGTTGTGGTTCACAGGCTTCTCCCTGCAGTGGCTTCTTTTGTTTTGGAGCATGGACTCTATAGTGCATGGGCTTCCGCAGTTGTGGCACACAGGCTTAGATGCTCTCACAGCATGTGGGCTCATCCCAGAATAGGGGTCAAGCCAATGTTTTCTGCATTGGCGGGTGGACTCTTCACCACTGAGCCACCAGGGAAGCCCTGGACCTTACTTTAAGAAAACCCGATACTGTATATAGAAATTCAAGTTTCTAAAACTCAAGAGAAGGACTCATTGTGTTCCAATAAATAATAGAGTCAACATTCCAATGGTACATTCAAAGCTGGTAGTATTTCTAAAACTTGCTTAATCTTTCAGGATCTCTTTTATGTAATATATCAAAATATACTTGCACTGAAATTTCTGTTGAATACATGAGTGTTCAATTCAGTTCAGTCTCTCACTCATGTCCAACTCTTTGTTTTTTTCACAAGCTTGATGTCTTCCTTGGATTTTAGTGCTTTGTGACTGTACCTTACCTTGTTTTAAAATAATTTTTATTTATTTATTTTTGGCTGTGTTGGGTCTTTGCTGCAGCTCAGGTTTTTTCCTCTAGTTCTGGAGAGGGGGGCTATGCTCCTGTTGTGGTTCACAGGCTTCTCCCTGCAGTGGCTTCTTTTGTTTTGGAGCATGGACTCTATAGTGCATGGGCTTCCGCAGTTGTGGCACACAGGCTTAGATGCTCTCACAGCATGTGGGCTCATCCCAGAATAGGGGTCAAGCCAATGTTTTCTGCATTGGCGGGTGGACTCTTCACCACTGAGCCACCAGGGAAGCCCTGGACCTTACTTTAAGAAAACCCGATACTGTATATAGAAATTCAAGTTTCTAAAACTCAAGAGAAGGACTCATTGTGTTCCAATAAATAATAGAGTCAACATTCCAATGGTACATTCAAAGCTGGTAGTATTTCTAAAACTTGCTTAATCTTTCAGGATCTCTTTTATGTAATATATCAAAATATACTTGCACTGAAATTTCTGTTGAATACATGAGTGTTCAATTCAGTTCAGTCTCTCACTCATGTCCAACTCTTTGTGACCCCATGGACTGCAACATGCCAGGCTTCCCTGTCCATCACCAACTCCTGGAGCTTGCTCAAACTCATGTTCATCAAGTCGGTGATGCCATCTAACTATCTTATCCTCTGTTGTCCCCTTTTCCTCCTGCCTTTACTCTTTCCCAGCATCAGAGTCTTTTCCAACGAGTGAGTTCTTTGCACCAGGTGGCCTAAGTATGGGAGCTTAGGCTTCAGCATCAGTCCTTGCAATGAATATTCAGGACTGATTTCCTTTAGAATTGACTGTTTTAATCTCCTTGCTGTCCAAGGGACTCTCAAGTCTTCTCCAACACACAGTTCAAAAGTATCAATTCTTCAGCACTCAGCTTTCTTTATGGTCCAATTCTCACACTGTTGAAACAACCCTCACATTGTGTAGGTTGGTCATAGCTTTTCTTCCAAGGAGCAAGTGTCTTTTAATTTCATGGCTGCAGTCACCATCTGCAGTGATTTTGGAGCCCCCTAGAATAAAGTCTGTCACTGTTTCCATTGTCTCCCCATCATTTTGCCATGAAGTGATGTGACCAGATGCCATGATCTTTGTTTTTTGAATGTTGAGTTTTAAGCTAGCTTTTTCACTCTCCTCTTTCACTTTCATCAAGAGGCTCCTTAGTTCCTCTTCAGTTTCTGCTGTAAGGGTGTTGTCATCTGCATATCAGAGGTTATAGATATTTTTCCGGGGAAGGCAATGGCACCCCACCCCAGTACTCTTGCCTGGAAAATCCAATGGACGGAGGAGCCTGGTGGGCTGCAGTCCATGGGGTCGCTAACAGTCGGACAGACTGAGCGACTTCACTTTCACTTTTCTCTTTCATGCATTGGAGAAGGAAATGGCAACCCACTCCAGTGTTCTTGCCTGGAGAATCCCAGGGATGGGGGAGCCTGGTGGGCTGCCGTCTATGGGGTCACACAGAGTCGGACACGACTGAAGTGACTTAGCAGCAGCAGATATTTTTCCTGGCAATCTTGATTCCAGCTTGTGCTTTATCCAGCCCAGCGTTTCTCATGATGTACTCTGCATATAAGTTAAATAAGCAAGGTGACAATATACAGCCTTGACATACTCCTTTCCCAATTTGGAATCAGACTGTTGTTCTATGTCCAGTTCTAACTGTTGCATACAGTTTTCTCATACATATGTACGTGCATACATATTTCTCAGGAGGCAGGTAAGGTGGTCTGGTATTCCCATCTCTTGAAGAATTTTCCACAGTTTGTTGTGATCCACACAGTCAAAGGCTTTCACATAGTCAATAAAGCAAAAATAGATGTTTTTCTGGAATTCTCTTGTTCTGGCACATTAGGAAGAAATTGAATATATAAAGGGAAATAGAAGAGAATGATAGATTATCATAGACCCACTGTTATAACAAAAATTCACACATGCTGTGCATTATGCAATAAATGTGTTTTCCCAAAGACTGAGTAAACAAAACTTTATAAATTAATTTTTAAGTTCTCCAGGGAGATTAGTATATTAATGGATCTTATAATGTGAAAAAGCTTCTTAATACAATTAATATCTTCCTAATTTATCTTCTTTAGAAAGATTTTGCATAGAAATTTTCTTAAATCAAGTTGTATCCAAGGAATATTTCTTTAAGAGTTAGGAAATGTACCTACAACTCAAACTACATTGTTGTTTTCTACTTACGAAAAAGAAACTTTGGAAAAATGAGGGTCTGAGAAATGCCTTTGAGAATTGTTAGATATCTTTTGGAGATGGTCAAATTAAGTTTGTTGTTTTTATTTCACTTGTGCGGTTCTCCACCTAGAAGAAATTGGAGGGTGTTTCAGAAACAAGTTTGATGATATCAAGAATAAGAATTTTTCTCCCTAAACATAACTTAATATTTTTGCTGTTCTTGGAAATCAAAATAGACACTTTGCTATGTCCTGAACACAGCTTCCAGCTAGCCATGTGGCAGCTGAAGCAAAAAAATTTCACATTCTGCACTCTATTTGTTTGCCAGCTTTAAAAACATATCAACAAACTCAGAGTATCAAATTCACAAGTCTGTTTTTCTATGGCAAGTAAAGGTTACCCCTTAATGTATTATGGGGGAGAGATCATGGAGGAAAAATGCTACAGGGGAAGCATTCCCTAGCAGAAATTGCCTAAATCATAGCTTCTCCACTTGATGTGGTAGGAAAAATGAGGACTGATTCACTGAGGTTTTCCTGACCACCTTACATTCATTTACCTTGATTTAATCCAGTTTAAAGATACAATATATTTGTAGTCTTTAGATGTAATTTGTATTAGGAGGACTTTCCCAGTTTTGGTGGGGGTGCTGTTGAGAAACTTGGGATTCTTAGTCATTTATGCAAAAATGTATCCCAGGTTGTCACCTGCTAAATTCTGCATGGTGTGCAAAAAATGGCAAAAGGAATGCTCAATGTGTCGTCTGATTTTTTATTTAGCTGTATATGTAAGCCCACTGCTGGACCTAACCATCATGGTTTGGCTTAAGTCACATTACTATATTTGAAACTGGCAGCACTTTTTTCCTTTTACATATGTGGTTAAATATCAGAAAATTCTGCAACTAGCAATTTTTGTTTCTGCTCAACAGAAATAGACCACATCTAGGCGGTGGTGATAGCTCATGCCCGGGCATCATTAAATAATTGTTTTAGCATTTAGTATGCCAAATGGATTGATTTCTCAGAGACAGCTGGTTATAGAGTCAGACTGACTGTTCCCGGTTTGTAAGTATGCAAATAATGAGTTGTGAACTCCTTTGTCACAGGCGCCTGAGTTGCTAAAAAGTTTAAGGCAAAGCCTGTTCCTTCAGAAATTTCTAAACTAATTAAGGAGCAGAAATAAATGTATGATATACATGAGCTAATTTTCCATTTAACAGTGCTAATAACGGCAGTGTTTCCACGAATTTCATTTTAAGCCTGTTGCTCTTTTTCATTCTTTAACTTTTTTGTCCTTCAAGTCTGTAAATATGAGAAAGTGTATCTCCATCTCCAAACTCCTGCACAGTCTAAACCCATGTTTATATCATCTAAGTTCTGTACTTCTTTTGAACTTTATCATCCTCCCAAACCCTACTGTCACTTCTTAATCCATTGTCTATTTACGTAGTTGCTCAAGCCTTAAATATGGGAATCTACTTAACTTTTCCCTATGCAGTTAATGAATCAACAGGTACTTAGAATACTATCAGAACATTGTTAATTGGCTATACCCCAACACAAAATGTTTTTGGTATTAAAAAATTACAAAAATAAAATAAAAATAAAACAAGTACTTAGAATTATATTTCCTTTGTCTTTTTTACTTTCTTTGTGGTCTGTCCACTTCCCCCAGTCTCTGCATCCACCACCTTAGTCTATACCTCCATCCCCTCTGATCTGGGGCTACTTTGATACCCTCTTAATTAGTTTTCCTATCTTTGGTCTTGTTTTCTTCTAGCTCATTCTACACAGTAAAAAGTAAATTTACTTATGAATTCAATTGCTATTTAAATGACTTTACTACATCTCGATATAATTTAAGCTTCTTACCCAGCACGTAAAAGTCCTTCTAAGTAGCTTCCTCTGCCCCAACCATGCGAGGCATACAGAACTACTTGTAACTCTTTGGCCTCACTCTGTAACAAATTTCTGCATAGCCACCAAAATCCACTTTAAGCACTAGTTCCTCCAACAGTCTTTGCTGAACCTCTCTTCCTGAAGTCTAATTTTCATGGTCTTTGCTGAGGCCTCAGAAGCCCTATGCTTATCTCCCATACACCAAAGATCACACATTACTATAACTATCAACTTTTTCTCAGTCTCCATCTTAGACACCATGGGCTTCCCAGATGATGAGGTGGTAAAGAACCTGTCTGCCAATGTGGGAAACGTAAAGGTGGGGGTTTAATCCTTGGGTCAGAAGAATCCCCTGGAGTAGGAAATGGCAACCCAATCTAGTATTCTTACTTGGGAAATCCCATGGACAGAGGAGCCTGGTGGCCTACAATCCATGGGTCTCAAAGAGTTGAACATGACTGAGCAACTGAGCACACACACAGATACTAGACACCACATTAGATCCTTAAGAACTGATACCTAGACTTGAGTGACTCTATCTTCCAGTGTCTACCACAAAGAAGAGGCCCAGTTAACACCTTTCAGATAGGTGTATCCTTGCAATGAAAGACTACTCAGCAATACAAATAAATATACTAATGATACATGTAACATGGATGAATCTCCATACAATCATGCTAAGTCAAAGAAGCCAGAGGAAAAGGAGTACATACCGTATGGTTCCATTTATGTAAAATCTAAAAAATACAAATTAATCTGTAGTGGCTAAAGAGATAGAAATGTGAGGAAAGTACAAGTAAAAGTCGCTCAGTTGGGTCTGACTCTTTGTGACCCGATGGACTATGCAGTCCATGGAATTCCCAGGCCAGAATACTGAAGTGGGTATCTGTTCCTTTCTCCAGGGGATCTTCCCAACCCAGGAATGAAACCCAGGTCTTCTGCACTGCAGGTGGATTCTTTATAAGCTGAGCCACTAGGGAAGCCCAAGAAAACTGGAGTGGGTAGCCTATCCCTTCTCCAGTGGATCTTCCCAACCCAGGAATCAAACCAGGGTCTCCTGCATTGCAGGCAGATTCTTTTACCAGCTGAGCTCCCAGAGAATCTCATGGATTTACCAAGGGAATCCCTTGGGAATGGAAGGGAGGGATAACAAAGGAGGATGAGGACACTTCTGAGGGTGATGAATATATTCATTAATATCTTGAATTGTGCTAATGGTTTCACAGGTATATACAAATGTCAAAAATTATCAAGTTGTACTTTTAAAATATATACAGTTGATTGCATGTCAATTATACCATAGTTAAAAACACTACCAATATGACAGAGTCAATAAATACCTTTGAACTTTATTGGGATATGCAGTCAGGGACTTGACAGAGAGGCAGGATCGTGTCTGCTAATAACCACGGTGCTCTGGGCTGATGGTTCCCACTCCGCACCTTACTGTCATTCTGCCTCATCTGATGACGACTTAGCAACTATTCTCTGCTTCTAAGGCAGTGTCAGACTCCTTTTTTTGGGGGGTATTGGTAACTAGAACTTTGGATCTTGGGATTATAGATAATATTCTAGAAGAAGCAAAGAGGGGGCTGGGGAAAGGCATAGCCCATGTCCCTGTCATGGTCGGGGAGAGGAGTTGTGTCAGTTGCACTGATACTGGAAGACCCAGGTAGGTTGAGGTCTCAAGCCCCCTGGCATTTATGAGTCTTCTGGCACAGGAATCTTTGTCTTAAGGAAAGTGAAAAGGTAGAGACTATGCTAGTCTCTTACTAAGACCGAAATTAAATGCAGCACTGATTTTAGGGTGAAGGAGAAGACTCTTTTCTACATCCACCTCTCCCTATAACCTTATTCTCACTTTCTGAGTGAGTGAGTGAGTGAAAGTCACTCATTCATGTCTGACTCTTTGAGATCCCATGGACTATACAATCCATGGAATTCTCTAGGCCAGAATACTAGAGTAGGTAGCCTTTCCCTTCTCCAGGGGATCTTCCCAACCCAGGGATTGAACCCAGATCTCCTGCATTGCGTGAGGATTCTTTATCAGCTGAGCCACAAGGGAAGCCCTCTCACTTCCTAAATATTCTCTAAACTCCTCTCTCAGGAGATACTTTTGTAACAGGAAATGAGGCTTAAAATGGAAAATTCTTAGAAGAGTGAATATATTAAGATTGTGATAATTAATTTTAGGTAAAGTTAAAAAATATTACATCTTTCTGCTTTTATTTGGAGAATTTAGAATTTAAGGAGACACTTAATATCTGAAATTGAGAAAGGAGAGAGGACTCTCACAAATGTTGAAAGGAAGGTTGGAAGCAAAAGAAACATTTTTCAAATGTTATTATTTTGCCAGCTTTATTTATTCTTCATTTTTGTACCAACAAATAGAAGGTGAGTATACCCCATGTCACTTCAGAAATCTTGAGTCCAGTGGATGTTACTAATAAGCCTGCTGCTAAGTCGCTTGAGTTGTTTCCGACTCTGTGCGACCCCATAGATGGCAGCCCACCAAGCTCCCCTGTCCCTGGGATTCTCCAAGCAAGAACACTGGAGTGGGTTGCCATTTCCTTCTCCAATGCATTAAAGTGAAAAGTGAAAGTAAAGTCGCTCAGTCGTGTCTGATTCTTCGAGACCCCATGGACGGCAGCCCACCAGGCTCCTCCGTCCATGCGATTTTCCAGGCAAGAGTACTGGAGTGGGGTGCAATTGCCTTCTCTGACTACCTGATAACAAAGGACCATGAGTGAATATTATTTAAGAGATGCTTTGCTATCATAAGCCAAATAGTATGATAGCCAGAAAAGTAATTTCAGACTTCAGCCAGGTAACCACAGTTCTTGATTTTCCTTCATTATAATACAGTGAGCACTGAACTAAGAATTCTAGAAACACACAAAAAGTACTTGGTTATAAGATTATTCCGTGCTTACAAGGAGCCTTGAGTTTCAGTAAGGACCAGAAGTTATATGCAAATGAAAGAAGAGTCATATAAAAAATATAAACATCTGCAGAATAAAGAAACTTCTTTCTAGGCAACTTCTCCTGATATTGTGCAAACAGGATTGTTGAAGGGATTTAGTTGAGCAGAGCCCTGTGGGGATAGTTTAAGAGATGATTCCTGGCAGCATTCTGAAGAAGGAAGGACGTGAATTGACAGAGATGATCTGTGAAGACTACTGGGCTGAGGGAATGGAGAGTTAGGAGCAAGAGACTAAAACTCTCTTGAAACATGAAAAATGACGAGAATCAGATACTGCTAAAATGTAGGCTAGAAATATTTCAGGGGGACAAGGTCAAGAATAAGCAAGAAAGAAGGGAAGAAGTCACCAAAATCACCTCTGAAGTTTGGTGAAAAAAATTGCTAAGTAATAAGACAAAAGAAAAGAAAAGTTGGTGTATCATGAAAAGGGAGGAAAAAAGAGATGGAACTCTAGCTTTAGTTGATAAATTGTCAAGTAATGACTTCTTCCATATAGAAGCAATGCTGGCGATTCTAGTCTTCCCTTTTGAGGAGATTCAGGAATACTAACTCAAAATCAAGTTAACTGCTTTTAAAAAAAATAATGATTATTATTTAGCAAAAGTAAGATCATGGTAAGACTGTTTAGAGAACTCAGTGCTACATACTAAAGAAGATCTTTCCAAAAATCTGTCTGTTACATGGCAGGAGGAACCAGAACTTAGAAGTCCTGCCAAAGAAGGAGACTGGGAAGGGAAGGTGTGCCAGGTTAAAGGGCAAAATTACTTATCTGTTAGCAAAACATTTGAAAAGCTTTAAATAATTTTGTTTCACCAAGAACTCAGCCAAGTTTCTCACTGTCCCCCCTCATCCCACAACATTCAACTGCCTGTCCTACTTCTCTATATCTTTCTCCCCTTTTGAGATTGTCTCTGCCTTCTAACCTGTCATGATGCATGTACCAAGGCACATTGTAAAATAATTTGATGTTCATTTATGGAAAGAGAAAACATTTCCTAAATCTTCTTTCCAGGCCACCTGTAAACCAGAGACAGGGCTAGCTAAGTAAACAGGAAGGCCACCATCATCTGCTTCAGAAACCAAACATTCACACAAGGTCTGATTCTCTGGATAGGTGGGTCAGTCAGGTCTGAACATCTGCTTTTCTTACCCTTCCTCTGCTTTTCCCTCCCTTGATGTAGAATGTCTTTAACTTTATTCATGTGAAAAAAATTCCCTTAATAGAATGGAAGCAGGTTTAGGTGAGTTGAGCTTTTAATGGGGGAGGGGGTGGGAAGGAGCCTGAAGAGGAAGGGTATATATGTATACATATAGCCAGTTCACTGTGTTGTATAGCAGAAACTAACACGATATTGTAAAGCGATTACATTCCAATAAAATATTTTTTTGGAAAGTATAGGGAAGGGGTAGAAAAAGAAACCAATTAGATTCATTGATTAAAGAGCATGCAGAAGGATACATTATAGAGAGATAGGCACGTTGGAATTTTTTTGTTTTAACTAAGAAGAGCTGTCATTTTGTTGGTAAGTGTTGGGTATGTATGATAACGGAGCAGGTGTATTTTAAAACTGCTGGCAGCAATAAGAAAGGCAGCTAGAAATCCACATAGTGCATGGGAAGAGTCTACTTAAACCTCTGGATTTCACTCTGTGTTCCTGATGTGCAGTTGCTTTTGGATTGTAGCACAGCCTTGGCATAAGATTTCTACTTGCTCAAAGTGTTCCAGAAAAAAAAAANCAATAAGAAAGGCAGCTAGAAATCCACATAGTGCATGGGAAGAGTCTACTTAAACCTCTGGATTTCACTCTGTGTTCCTGATGTGCAGTTGCTTTTGGATTGTAGCACAGCCTTGGCATAAGATTTCTACTTGCTCAAAGTTTTCCAGAAAAAAAAAATCTCTGGCATTTCCTGTTGGTTGGAAGCTGTTTGGCTTTCTGCATTACTATTTAGTGTTATCATTGGCTAAGCACCTTTGCTGGGTAGAAAAATACTGGTGCAAATTTTACTGGCGAGGTGGGAATAGAAGCCATAAAAATTCTCAATTTCCCTTTTAAAAACTTAACTCATTTGTCCAGGAGGAATGAATACAGAAGGACAGGAGATTTTAAACTTCCCGTACATCTGGGTACAGCAGTGTATTTTGACTCCAAGCACAATAAAACAACCTTACTTGCTGGTGGTATATGACATAATGACCCAAATATGTTTTTAAAAAATCATTTATTGCTGTACATAAACAGCGAAGTTAGCGCAAGGGATGATAAAATAACACGGGTAATTCTTCCTTTAGCTGGGAACCATTGGCGGCCCATTAGGATTCCAGATGTAGCTGTGTGTGCTTTTCCATGTGTTTTCCAATGTCTAGTGCTTATGCCCTTGGTACCTTGACGGTGCTTGTCAGGCATGTTGGCTTTTCAGCTTGAGGTCTTCCTTGGAGAAACACACTGATCAGGCTCTGGGCTATAAAGCACACTATTGTCTTGGGTCCAGTTTGTTGAGAATATAAGACCCAGGGCAGCCTCCTGCCAAAGGTCAAATACCAGCTTAACCAAAGTTCCTCAAGTCAACACTGGACCTCCCCAGACAAGAGACACTTCAACTCTTCCTGAAGAAGAAGTGTTTTTATATTTTTATCACTCAAAATAGCAGAGATTGTTTGAGTGCAATTAAGCTGAAATGCATTTCGATAAATATTTATTATTGTTACTCTCATTTAAAAAAACAGCTTCCTGGGTCAGATGCTTATAGATAAAATAAAAAAATAAATTTTATTCCCATGTTTTGGGCATTAAGAAAAAAGAAGCAATCTCCCAATCCAGGAGACAGTCTAATAAGTAGTGGAGGAGGGCACAGATGTAAAACTGTACAGATAGAATCACTGTGTTTTAGCCAGAGAAAGAAAGCAGCTAAAAATAGAACTGTAGCTAATTTAGCTAGCACCCTCACTGCCAAAAATGCATGTCTGAAATCAGGTGGGTGTTTCTGTATGAGTCACTTAGCCAAATGTAAGATTTATAGTTCAGTCTTGTATATACTCGAGCAAAGATTCAGAGCATCAGTTTATTACAAGGCTACTATTAAGGATGCTTAAAATTCCCCAGCTTTACACTGCTCACCCCAGGGGTCTAGCTTTAGCTAGTTATGATTGGGCCTGGCCCAAATGCTCCTATTAGACAAGGATTTAAGTATTCAACAATACAGTTAGGGCTTTTCTGTGGAGCTGAATTCTCTTCCTCAGGGGGAGCTCAACTCACCCCTCCTGTGTCCAACAACAGCAACTTCCCTTTACTTCTTACCACTTTTCACCTGTGCCCTGGCTTAGCCAATCGAAGGAAATAATGCTTAAAGAAAACAAAATAAATAGCAGATGGTCGAGTGTACTTTGGGATGAATAAATTACAGTTGCAAAGGGGCAAAGTGACTTAGTGGATGCACACTGCTGTATTTGTTGCTGACATACAGGATGCTCAGCATGCTGACCTCAACATGTATCAGGCCCACCACCATTAATCATTCCACATAATCCGAGCCAGAAATTTAATGAACCCAAGGGATCCATGACCCCTTGGAGTAGGAGCTGAGAAAGTGAACTAGAAGCAAAATACAAAATACAAAAATGGCTCCAGATAAGATGGCAGTGACTTTACAGTGCCCAAGAAACTCAAGTGATTTTGGATGGACTTTATCTATGTAGAATCAGATGGCATATAATCATCTGAAGAACTATGTCCTCTATGGTAGGTTCATTATCTCTAATAAATAATAAAATAATTAGCACCCCCCCCCAACTGATATCACATCATTCAGAAAAGTTGTTTAAGTGGTTAGAAATCAAATGGTTTTTAGACATCAAGTGGTTTAGCACATTCATCATCAAAATAAACCCTGAAGTACCTATACTACAAATTTTCTTTAAAAATTTTACGATTTACATGTAATTTTTATTCGTCAGAAAAGTTTTAATCTAAAATATTTGGCACTCTCCCAGTCTTCATCCATGCATTTGTGATATTTTTTTTTTCTCAGTTTAGCTACATCTCTTACAGCTTTATCCATTATTAAGGGACTAAAAACATATTTCTACACATCAACACCCTCTGAATAGTTCCATCAAGAAACGATACCAAAATAAAGAGGGGGGTAGAAAACAGAAGTCAATAAATAATAAATTTAGTTTCTTTTAAACCCACTGAATAATATCCATTAGATGTGCCCCATTTCTTATAGTCGCTGGAGTGATGAAAATCAAGTGGCTAGACTTTGTTCCAGTAGTTGAATATGTATTCTTTCTTCTTGTTGCTTACTTGAATTTTTCTAACAACAATTTTATTTCAGTTTCCTCAGAAAATATATTAACATGAAGACTTTGAGGTGGAAGTAACCCAAATGTCCATTGACAGGTGAATGGACAAAAGATAAAATATAGCACATATCTAAAATGGAATATTATTCAGCTTTAAAGAGGAAGAAAAGCTTGTCACATGGATGACATGGATGAGCCTTGAGGACATTATGATAACTGAAATAAGCCTGTCACAAAGAGACAATTCTGTATGATTCCATTGCTTGAGATTTCTAAGACAGTCAAATTCACAGAAACAGAAAGTAGTGGTTTCAAAGGGCTGAGGGAAGGGGAAATGGGGAGCTGTTGTTCAGGGGAATAGCGTTCCAGTTCTGTGAGATGAAAAAGTTCTGGAGATCCATTGTACAACAATGTCAATATACCTAACGCTATTAAAGGTCACTTAAAATGGATAAGCTATTTAACTTCAAGTAATGTGTGTGTGTTTTTAAACACAATTAAGAGAAAAGATGAAGACATTGGCTGCATTCTCCTTTACCTTTTTTATTGTTGATTACAACAGTCCACTGGTCCACTGGTATATAGTCCAACAGTCCACTGGTGTACATTGTGACTTTGTTAAGTTCTCTAAAAAGGAAGTATGTGGATTAATTTTTTAAATAAACACTTTATATTTGTTGAGACCTGACAGAAGTCATGACAGGCTTCAGGACTAAAGTGGGCCAGAGCTACAATCATGGGAAAAACTGGGTCACTGCCCAGAAGAAACTGAGATCATCCTCCCCCCGACCTTGGGGCTCAGCCAGTCAGCATATTCCCAGGCTCCCAGATAACATGAAAAGTCCCCTAAGCAAGCCTGCACATGCAAAAATTTAACCAATTAATAGATGCCAAAAAACCCTTGCAACCAGTCCGCCCTTGCCAACTCCATGTCTTTGTTCTAAACCTATAAATACTGCTGTAATTCAGGGCTTGGGGCTCTTGTTCCACTCCACTGCGTTGGATGTGGCGGGGGCCCTGGCTCGAGTCAGAAATAAATTCCCTTTTTGCTTTTGCATTGCCGTGGAGGTCTTGTTTTCTCAGTTTTGGGGAATCGGACTGCAGGCATAACAATATTATCAAAAATTGTAATCATTCACTGAATAGAGTTCAGTCACTCAGTCGTGTATGACTCTTTGCGACACTATGGACTGCAAAACACCAGGCTTCCCTATCCATTACAAACTCCCAGAGGCTACTCAAACTCATGTCTGCTGAGTCATTGATGCCATCCAACCATCCCATCCTCTGTTGTCCCCTTCTCCTCCTGCCTTTAATCTTTCTCACATCAGGGTCCTTTCAAATAAGTCAGTTTTTCCCATCAAGTGGCCAAAGTATTGGAGTTCAGCTTCAGCATCAGTCCTTCCAATGAATATTCAGGATTGATTTCTTTTAGGATGGACTGGTTGGATCTCCTTGCAGTCTAAGGGACTCTCAAGAGTATTCTCCAACACCACAGTTTAAAAGCATCACTTCTTCAGCACTCAACTTTCTTTATAGTCCAACCCTCACATCCATACATGACTACTGGAAAAACCAAAGCTTTGACTAGACGGACCTTTGTTGGCAAAGTAATGTCTCTGCTTTTTAATATGCCGTCTAGATTGGTCATAATTTTTCTTTCAAGGAGCAAGTGGCTTTTAATTTCATGGCTGCAGTCACCATCTGCAGTGATTTTGGTTGTGGTGGTGGTTTAGCCACTAAGTCGTGTCCGACTCTTGCGATCCTGTGGACTGTAGCCTGTCAGGCCTCTCTGTCCATGGGATTCTCCAGGCAAGAATCCTGGAGTGGGTTGCCATTTCCTTCTCCAGGGGATCTTCCTGATGCAGGAATTGAACCCGGGTCTCTTGCATTGCAGGCAGATGATTTACCAACTGAGCTATGAGGGGAGCAGTGATTTTGGAGGCCCCCAAAATAAAGTCCGTCACTGTTTCCATTGTTTCCCCATCTATTGAAGTGATAGGACCAGACGCCATGATCTTAGTTTTCTAAATGTTGAGTTTTAAGCCAACCTTTCTCACTCTCCCCTTTCACTTTTATCAAGAAGCTCTTTAGTTCTTCTTTGCTTGCTGCTGTAAGTGTGGTATCATCTGCATATCTGAGGTTATTGATATTTCTCCCAGCAATCTTGATTCCAGCTTGTGCTTCATCCAGCCCAGCGTTTCTCATGATGTACTCTGCATAGAAATTAAATAAGCAGGGTGACAATATACAGCCTTGACGTACTCTTTTTCCTATTTGAAACCAATCTGTTGTTCCATGTCCAGTTCTAACTGTTGCTTCCTGACCTGCATATAGGTTTCTCAAGAGGCATGTCAGGTGCTCTGGTATTCCCATCTCTTTTAGAATTTTCCACAGTTTATTGTGGTCCACATAGTCAAAGGCTTTGGCATAGTCAGTAAAGCAGAAATAGATGTTTTCTGGAACTCTCTTGTTTTTCAATGATCCAGTGGATGTTGGCAATTTGATTTCTGCTTCCTCTGCCTTTTCTGAATCCAGCTTGAATATCTGGAAATTCACGGTTCACGTACTGCTGAAGCCTGGCTTGCAGAATTTTGAGCATTACTTTACTAGCATGTGAGATGAGTGCAATTGTGTGGTAGTTTGAGCATTCTTTGGCATTGCCTTTCTTTGGGATTGGAATGAAAACTGACCTTTTCCAGTCCTGTGGCCATTACTGAGTTTTCCAAATTTGTACTTTAATTTCTTCATATATAAAACTCAGATAGCTGTGCAGGAAAGACTGTGGGGGAAGGTCTGTGATTACAGGAATAGGAATGTTGATTGGGAATGATCAAACCCTCATGACTTTAATTTGGCCCTGCTTTGAAAGTATGAAAGCGAACTAAAATATTAATTTTAGGAACTGGGAATTCTTTAAGAAGAATGTCTATATATTTTTTGAATATAATATGAGGTAATATCTTTTTTAAAAATATGTGTTTGTTTTACCACTCGTACCCAGAGCGGAAGAAGGAGCTAGTCTGGTTCATCCACCCATTGGTCCTGTGACCTTGGGTGATTTGCTTCATCTTTCAGGGGCCTTAATCCCTTCGTATGTAAAATAATGGTTTCCTTGGTGGTTAAGACAGTAAGGAATCCGTCTGCAATGCAGGAGACCCAGGTTCCATCTCTGGGTCAGGAAGAGTCTCCTGGAGAAGGGAATGGCTACCCTGTCCAGTATTCTTGCCTGGAGAATCAGTGGATAGAGGAGCCTGACTACAACCCAAGGGCACACGAAGAGCTGGGTCTGACTAACACTTTCATTTTCATGTAAAAAGATGGCTTTGGAAAGAATAGTTGCAAAGGGCTTTTCTAATGTAAGAATCCTATGATATGAGAGTAGTAGTGAATATTTTGCTATGGAGTGTTTCAATAGATTAAATTCATGCCTGAATTTACTCCAGTAAAGGCCCTACCTTTTGATGTGGTTGCCACTATTCACAGGTTATGTAAATTGAGATATCATCTCATACTTTAGCCAAAATCAAGTGAAAAAATACCTACGTTCAAGGTAATCTGTAAATTAGTGTAGAATAGTTGCCAAAACATTTTTTGTAAGATCTATGAAAGTTTTATTGAAGTTGATGTGATAAACATTATTTTATATTCTATATTCATTTGTTTCTAAATTATTAAAACTTCAAATGAAAATAATCTATAATGAAATAATTTGAAGCCTAACTACGTAAGGGCTTATGTAGTTACTTTGAACCAAAGAATTTTTTAAAAGAGGAATTTTTTCATTAGAGAATTTAAGAGGAAAGGGGAAAATGTGTGGGAAAGCTGCTTTGAAATGGTTGGCTATAAGAGTGTAAGCCCTGTGACTGTAAAAAGTAATGTTCACTATTCAAGTGCAAATGGGCAGAAACTCTTGCTGCCTTGGAAGGCTGTGGATTGTGGTAAACAGGCTTTTGCTGGAGTCCTGAGGAAAAGGAGGAAGAAGGCAAAGGGAGAGGCTTAGAGAATGTCAGGCTTTGGAAAATCCATTTCTCTTGAACAGTGGTATCCTGCTCACCCTCAGAGTAAATGTGAATCATCAAAGAAGCAAAGGAAGTAGAAAAGAGTATCAGGAGTAACTGAGAGCTAGAGGAAGATCAGGACTCCTCTCAAATATCTACATATTTGAGAGTTAAATTTTCACAGAGGAAGATTCTCTTTCCAGCATAAAGATTCTATCTGGAGGTACTGCTCTGACACTGCTTATGGAAACATGTCTGGGAACTAAACAGAGTTTGACCTTATACTTAGCAGTTAAAGATGTACTGTTTAAGTAGCTCCATTTTCTTTATAAATTTGAGTTAATGACATTTGCCTATCACTTCAGGTTTACCCAGGAACAACATCAGGCTTTGTGCTTCTTGAAAAGGAAACACCAACTATGCAAAATTGGTGGGACCATGCATCCATATTACCCTCCTCGGATTGCAGACAGCTAAGAATGTAGACTGGCTTCTTGTGCCTTACCATTTCTGAAGATCTCAGTGGAATTTATGTTAACTGTCTGAAAAGGAAAAATTAAACCTTCCTTTTAAATATTGCTTTTCCTTGAGTTCCTCTCTAATCCTTCAGTAAATTGTACCCTGTTGCTCTAGTTCTACAGCACATTTTCTGAATGGAAACCCCAAACATGATATATTCTCTTATTTAAGGAATATTGACCCTGAAGAAGGATTATAATATGGAAACATTTTAGAGAAGTAACATATGTAACCCTGTTGTTTCTGTTATTCTGATGTGCTGGCAGGCACTAGTTAGAATAATTGGCAAGGGCTAGGAAGAAATACTATTTAGACTTAGGAAAGCTACAAAACTATCCCACTGGAAAGGTAAATATGTCATGTTTTGTGTCCAGCAATAATAATTGCAACAAGAACATCTGAGACATTTCCCTGGGCTTTATACCACCTAATCAATTTTCTTAAAAATATTTTCTCTCTCCCGCTCTCTGTTTTTTTGTTGGGAATCAAGTTGAATGTATCTAAATGAATTACAGTGCTCTAAAGATGTCACGTTATTGAAGAAATGTTATGCTATAATTTAAATAGTTGTTAGTATCAGAGAATATTTTGATGTTATGGTTTTTTTCATACATTTAAGTTTCCATTTAGTGATATAACAGAGATTGACTTAAAAATTAATAGTGACCAAGACTTAAGTCTTTGTTTTCTTCAAGAACTTAACATCTGCATTAGACACCATTTAAAGCTTCTTTTAGTATTTAAAAATAATTACTGGAGCATCATTCAAAAAAACTGCCAACAACCAACCATTGATTTGTCCTTTGTTATCATAGACAAGCTGAAGTAGAAATAGTGTTTAAGTAAGAGAGGAATAGCATTGATGATGATGATGATAGATAAATGAAAAGCAAAAGTCCACAAACAGGAAACGATATTTGAAGTGACTTGAGTAATTTATCTTACTCTGAGTAGTACTAACCACGAAAGCCTCTTCCTCAAGAATCTTCCTTTGTAGTGGTTCTTTATTGTAATTGTTTTTCTTTTCAACCACTGCTGCTGCTGCTACTAAGTCACTTCAGTTGTGTCCGACTCTGTGCGACCCCATAGACGGCAGCCCACTAGGCTCCTCCGTCCNCTAACCACGAAAGCCTCTTCCTCAAGAATCTTCCTTTGTAGTGGTTCTTTATTGTAATTGTTTTTCTTTTCAACCACTGCTGCTGCTGCTACTAAGTCACTTCAGTTGTGTCCGACTCTGTGCGACCCCATAGACGGCAGCCCACTAGGCTCCTCCGTCCCTGGGATTCTCCAGGCAAGAATACTGGAGTGGATTGCCGTTTCCTTATTGGTATGGAAAGGTTGAATTAAAAATTTTTTAAATTTACACTATTAAAATAGACTTGTTTAGGGGCTCAAGAAGTAGTTATTCATTAGTTACTTTTTGTAAAATATCTATTCAGAAATGATCTTTACAGTTTTTCAAGAATGGGGATATATCACTTCAGTAAAACTTGGAAAACTTAGCATTTTTAATTTAAAATATTAAAATATTTTCTCAGCATAGATACTGAATATGTAATTATGTATAATGTAATTATGTATTGTGTAATTATGTCTTGGAAGATTTAATCAATTGGTATTCGAAAAGGTTTATAGGTAAAGTTTTTAGAAGATTACGTTTCTGGAATTTTTATGCAGTGGAATTTCTGATGCTACAGTAAATTAAAAAGTTGGATGATTTTCACGTGATATCCTATTTCACTAATACAGAACAACCTTGAACCACACTAGAGCAATAATTACTTAACCTAAATCAGAGACCACGCCAGGCCAAACAGCTGTTTTCATTTTGTTAGGAGATCCATTTGATTTACTCTTTTAGTCAGCTTTCATTACTGTAGAAGACCAAACTTCACTTGAGTTTTTAACCCTGAATTCTCTGCCTTGTTTGCTGCCTGCTGTAAAATTGCATGGTTGAGCTGTCACAGCCGCTGAACACAATCCGGAGCTACTGTAGTGTTATAGGGAGGCTGCACTTCAGCTGGGAAAAGAGGAGCTTCACGAAAACAGATAAAATCTAGGTCCTCCTTGCTGCCCTGTAAACAAACAAAACAAAACTCATTATCATTATAAAAGAAGCCTTTGGCACCCCACCCCAGTACTCTTGCCTGGAATATCCAATGGACGGAGTAGCCTGGTGGGCTGCAGTCCATGGGGTCGCTGACAGTAGGACAGACTGAGCAACTTCACTTTCACTTTTCTCTTTCATGCATTGGAGAAGGAAATGGCAACCCACTCCAGTATTCTTGCCTGGAGAATCCCAGGGATGGGGGAGCCTGCTGGGCTGCCATCTATGGGGTCACACAGAGTCGGACACGACTGAAGTGACTTAGCAGCAGCAGCAGGAATGAATTGATATGAGTTCAAATCAATGAACTGATTTGAGTTCCTATAGTAACTGTCTTAGAAACTAGAGAAAGGAATGTTCCAGAGACACTTGAAGAGATAAGACATTTGAATTCAAATGAGTTACTTATAGCTAGATTCAGATGTATTAGATATTAAGTCATTACTCCTAAAATTACATATTATTTGCTATAGTATGTCCTGTTTTAAATTGTGAGACCATTTTTCCTATAATTTCTAAAAATGTGGATGCAGTATTTTGTGGTTTATATCATGCCATTTGTAATTTCATAACTATTCTGTTCCCACAATCCCCAGTGAAAATGTGAAAAATACAGTAAGTCCCCTGCATACAAAGAGATTCATTCTAAGAGCCTGTTCATAAGTCTAGTTTGTTCTTAAGTCTACCAAAGTTAGCCTAGGTACCCAACTAACACAATCAGCTATTAGTACTATACTGCAATAGGTTTATGATGTTTTTCACACAAATAATACACAAAAACAAACACAAAAGGTAAAACATTTTAAATCTTGTAGTACAGTACCTTGAAAGATACAATAAGTACAATAGCAGTTATATCACTGCTGCTTTTACCCTTGCTTCCAGACATCCTGGACTGGAAATAAAGATACTGTACTACTATACTCTATACAGAACTGTACATTAAAATACACAAAAGCACAACCATTTGTAGAGGATGCACATGACATTGTACACCAGACACATAAACTAACTTACGTGATTGGACATATGAACACACATTTGCATCTTTGAAAGTTTGCAGCTTGAAGGTTCCTATTGTGGGGGATTACTGTATTGGGACCTTGTGACACCATGGAAAAAGCAGCTTAAGCCATTTCTTGAGATTACTGTCACTTGGGAAAGAAAAAAGATTCCTTCGAACTGTTGGTGCTGATTAAATCTGTTTTTCTCTTCCCTCAAAGCAGTCTGTATCTATTCCTTAAATAAACAGAACCTGTCTCGACAGTGGGTTCCCTGTGGCTACACAGATTGGCGTAAATAGAATCAGCTACACAGAGACAACTCTTTGAAGGTCATGATGAATTCTTTGACATATTTATGCCAAATTACAGACCTTCATTTCTTAAGCACTTTTATCCTAGAGTCTTCAGTTCAGTTCAGTTCAGTTCAATTGCTCAATTGTGTCCGACTCTTTGCGACCCCATGGACTGCAGTACTCCAAGCTTCCCTGTTCATCATCAACTTCCAGAGCTCGCTCAAACTCATGTCCATCAAGTTGATGATGCTATCCAACCATCTCATTCTCTGTCATCCCCTTCTCCTGCCTTCAATCATTCCCAGCATCAGGGTCTTTTCCAATGAGTCCGTTCTTCACATCAGGTGGCCAAAGTATTTGAATTTCAGCTTCCGCATCAGTCCTTCCAATGAATATTCAGGATTGACTTCCTTTAGGATGGACTGGTTGGATCTCCTTGCAGCCCAAAGGACTCTCAAGAGTCTTCTCCAACACCACAGTTCAAAAGGATCAATTCTGGGCACTCAGCTTTCTTTATAGTCCAGTTCTCACATCCATACATAACTACTGGAAAAACCAAAGCTTTGACTAGACGGACCTTTGTTGGCAAAGTAATGTCTCTGCTTTTTGATATGCTGTCTGGGTTGGTCACAGCTTTTCTTCCAAGGAGCAAGCAGCTTTTAATTTCATGGCTGCAGTCACCATCTGCAGTGATTTTGGAGCCCCCAAAATAAAGTCTGTCGCTGTTTCCATTGTTTCCCCATCTATTTGACATGAAGTAATGGGACCAGATGCCATGATCTTAGTTTTCTCAATGTTGAGTTTTAAGCCAACTTTCTCACTCTCCCCCTTCACTTTTGTCAAGAGGCTCTTTAGTTCTTCTTCACTTTCTGCTTAAGTGTGGTGTCATCTGCATATCTGAGGTTATTGATGTTTCTCCCGGCAATCTTGATTCCAGCTTGTACTTTATCCAGTCCTGCATTTCTCATGATGTACTCTGCATATAAGTTAAACAAACAGGGTGACAATATACAGCCTTGACGTACTCCTTTTCCTATTTGGAACCAGTCTGATTTTCCATGTCCAGTTGTAGCTGTTGCTTCTTGGCCTGCATACAGATTTCTCAGGAGGCAGGTCAGGTGGTCTGGTATTCCCATCTCTTGAAGAATTTTCCACAGTTCATTGTGATCCACACAGTCAAAGGTATTGTAGTCAATAAAGCAGAAATAGATATTTTTCTGGAACTCCCTTGCTTTTTCGATGATCCAATGGATGTTGGCAATTTGATCTCTGCTTCCTCTGCTTTTTCTAAATCCAGCTTGAATATCTGGAATTTCATGGTTCATGTACTGTTGAAGCCTGGAATGAAGACTTTTGAGCATTACTTTGCCAGTGTGTGAGATGAGTACAATTGTGCAGTAGTTTGAACATTCTTTGGCATTGCCTTTCTTTGGGATTGGAATGAAAACTGACCTTTTCCAGTCCTGTGGCCACTGCTGAGTTTTCCCAATTTGCTGTTATATTGAGTGTAGCACTTTCACAGTATCATCCTTTAGGATTTGAAAAAGCGCTGGAGTCTTAGAGTTCCCTGAAAGAGACTTTCATGGTCAAATAAAGTTTGTGAACACTTCCATGCATGTGTGTTAGTAGCTCAGTCTTGTCCGACTCTTTGGGACCCCATGGACTGTAGCCTGCAAGGCCCCTCTGTCCATGAAATTCTCCAGGCAAGAATACTGGAGTGGTAGCCATTCCCTTCTCCAGGGAATCTTCCCAACCCAGGGATCGAACCTGGGTCTCCCGCACTGAAGGCAGTCTTTACCATTTGAGCCACCAGGGAAGCTCAAACACTTCCTTAGAATATCACAATACATGATAGTATATTGTAGTTCTGAGAAATCCAGCAAAGAAAAAAATCTTTTAAACCTAGTTTAATTCAGTGTTTTCCAAACTTATTTGAGTGTGAAACACTTTTTTTTTTTCACATGACACCACAGTATTCCATAAAACAGTTTTGCTTTGGACACTAGTTTGCATTGGAGCATAAGCCCTTTCAGTTGAGTTCAGTTCAGTCTCTCAGTCGTGTCTGACTCTTTGCGACCCATTGAATTGCAGCACGCCAGGCGTCCCTGTCCATCACCAACTCCTGGAGTTCACTCAAACTCACATCCATCGAGTTGGTGATATCATCCAACTATCTCATCCTCTGTCGTCCCCTTCTCCTCCTGACCCCAATCCCTCCCAGCATCAGAGTCTTTTCCAANTTTGCGACCCATTGAATTGCAGCACGCCAGGCGTCCCTGTCCATCACCAACTCCTGGAGTTCACTCAAACTCACATCCATCGAGTTGGTGATATCATCCAACTATCTCATCCTCTGTCGTCCCCTTCTCCTCCTGACCCCAATCCCTCCCAGCATCAGAGTCTTTTCCAATGAGTCAACTCTTCGCATGAGGTGGCCAAATAGATATTATCTAATTATTTATTCAAATGCATAATATGTGGAATTTAAAGTTGGTGGAAACAAGGAGCTCTTTTTTGGTGTGTATTTTTTAAATAACAAAAAAATTTGGAGGTCTTGCTGCTGCTAGCTAAGAAAGACACTTGGAAGATTACTAGCTTGGTCAAGGCCCTTCATAAGAACCTTTATTAAAGAGTAATCATTTTGACAAAACCCAGAGAACTACAGTGATGCCTCTACCTTCTAGCCAACTCATAATAGTTAGTGTTGGAGAAGAGTTTTATTGAAACTAATTGAGAACTGCTGATTTGTAGAAAAACAAAGATTATTTCCTGTGGTGCAACAGACTCTTTACAAAGAACCATAGATTGTATTGCAGATGTTCAGTTCAGTTCAGTCGCTCAGTCGTGTCCGACTATTTGCGACCCCATGAATCGCAGCACGCCAGGCCTCCCTGTCCATCACCATCTCCCGGAGTTCACTCAGACTCACGTCCATCGAGTCCGTGATGCCATCCAGCCATCTCATCCTCTGTCGTCCCTTTCTCCTCCTGCCCCCAATC
>SJYX01018779.1:7570-28902 GCA_006410675.1 Oreotragus oreotragus | reverse complement strand
GTGGCCAAAGTACTGGAGTTTCAGCTTTAGCATCATTCCTTCCAAAGAAATCCCAGGGTTGATCTCCTTCAGATGGACTGGTTGGATCTCCTTGCAGTCCAAGGGACTCTCAAGAGTCTTCTCCAACACCACAGTTCAAAAGCATCAATTCTTCTGTGCTCAGCCTTCTTCACAGTCTAACTCTCACATCCATACATGACCACTGGAAAAACCATAGCCTTGACTAGACAGACCTTAGTCGGCAAAGTAATGTCTCTCCTTTTGAATATACTATCTCGGGTGGTCATAACTTTTCTTCCAAGGAGTAAGCATCTTTCAACTTCATGGCTGCAGTCACCACAGTGATTTTGGAGCCCCCAAAAATAAAGTCTGACACTGTTTCCACTGTTTCCCCATCTATTTCCCATGAAGTGATGGGACCGGATGCCATGATCTTTGTTTTCTGAATGTTGAGCTTTAAGCCAACTTTTTCATTCTCCTCCTTCACTTTCATCAAGAGGCTTTTTAGTTCCTCCTCACTTTCTGCCATAAGGGTGGTGTCATCTGCATATCTGAGGTTATTGATATTTCTCTCAGCAATCTTGATTCCAGCTTGTGTTTCTTCCAGCCCAGTGTTGCTCATGATGTACTCTGCATATAAGTTAAATAAGCAGAGTGACAATATACAGCCTTGACGTACTTCTTTTTCTATTTGGAACCAGTCTGTTGTTCCATGTCCAGGTCTAACTGTTGCTTCCTGACCTGCATACAGATTTCTCAGGAGGCAGATGTTAGTACCTCACAAAGAGGAAAAGTTAGTTGAAGATTGCTTCTTTGTTTAAGAAGTCTAGTCCTTTTCCAAGTCTGTATTTATTGATTTATGGCTGCTCTGGGTCTTTGTTGCTGTTCACAGGCTTTCTCTCGTTGTGGCGAGCGGGGGCTCCTCTCCAGTGGTGGCGCACAGTTTTCTCACTGTGGTGGCTTTTCTTGTTGTGTGGGGTTTCGATAGTTGCAGCAAGTGTGCTCAGTATCTGTGGCACAAGAGCTTAGTTGCTCTGCAGCACATGGGATCTTCCCGCACCAGGGATCAAACCCGTGTCCCCTGAATTGGCAGGCGTATTCTTAACCATTGGACCACCAGGGGAGTCCAGGAAGTCTAGTCTTTAGGAAGATGGCTGGTGTCCTGTGGTGCTTTTCTGTTATCTAAGACATAGAAGATTATGTCTGAGAGAGTTCCTGACTCCCTTGGTGAAGTGTAAATGACTGCATGTTCCATCTAGGACTTCTTCCTTCACTGTAAGTTCTGATATCTACCACCTAGTTTTGTCCACTCCAGTTTGAATTTATGCACTAGTCCCTTTATCTCACTCCTTTTTGTCCCCCACCCCTTGTTTTTCTTTCTTTCTCCTTTTTATTTTGTTTCTTTTTTATTTTTAAGGAAACTTGAGCAAGAGTTGCTAAAACTGCATCTGCAATAAGCAAATCAAGAAGCAGAAGACTGCAAATCTCTATCTGAAGTTTACTCTTTTCACAGTCAATTTAATAAAATATGATTGACATTTACTAACAAGTGTATTCTACAAGAGTGAAGAGGAAGCTAGGTGAGAAAAGGACTCTTCAATTGGAAGAAATATGAACTATAGTCTTTGTTTATTATTCTTAGTTTAGACTCTTATAAGTTGTTTTCACTTGATGTTGAAACAAATACTTTGGCCTTACAGCTGGTAGAATCTGAACAAAATTAATTTGCTATTATGACAATTGCATTAATTAACAGCAGAGCATTAGTGACACATCTGATGGCAAATTTCAGGCCATTACTACCATCACCACCATCAATAGCCATATGTCAAAACAATAAAAATAATGTCTTTATATTGTATAGCTTTCCATAGTTTTAAAATTACTTCCATTTATGTTATCTTATGTTCTTCAAGCAGCCTCAAGTATTAGATAATAGGGGAACTATTATTTCTGTTTTAGAAATGAGCAAAATCAGGTTCAGAAAGTTTTAGTGACTTGCCCTCTGTTATGAAGTTAGGACGGGAAGATTGAGATTCAAACTAGGGTTTTTCTGACATCAGTTCTTTCCACTTCTCTATACTGCCTAAAGTATTGCCTTATTGTGAGTGCTTGCACGCCAAGTTGCTCCAGTTGTGTCCGACTCTTTGTGACCCTATGGACTGTAACCCACTAGAATCTTCTGTACATCAGATTCTGCAGGCAAGAATACTGGAGTGGGTTGCCATGCCCTCCTCCAGGGGATCTTACCAACCGAAAGATCAAACCTGTGACTCTTGCGTCTCTTGCATTGGCAGGTGGGTTCTTTACCAGTAGTGCCACGTGGGAAGCCCTGTCTTACCATAATTTTCATTAAATATTTTGTCTGCCACTAAGTTAAAAGAGTACTCATCCTGCTTTTAAACCTTAAGGGTATATAAAAAAGCACAGTCCTGTAAGTTTGATAGTGCTGATGTCAAATATATTTTTTTCCCCCAGCTATTTGCAAAGTAAATAACCGCTTGCAAATTGAAAGATTTAAATTTACAAGTGCAAAGTATTTTCTAAAAATTATGCTTCCTCATGAAACACGCAAAAACTTTTCCACCATTTCTGAAGCTAGACACATGTACAGAATGACAAGATTAAAAGTATTTAAATTTTAATCTGTTGCTTAGTTGTTTGAGTAACTTTGCTTTTCCTGCTTAGATCAAATACAAATTATCTGGGAAAGGAAAGATGCCAACAAATACATACAGTATAAATAACAAAGCTGTTGGTCTGTTTAAAAAGCCACATTATTTTCTTCCTCTAATAATCCTTCAAATCCAGTGATGTTTATCTTCATCCCAAAGTTAAATGTGTTGAGAGACCCACCTAACTTTTTGTCTAGAGGATTACACAGAATTTGTTTGGAGAATCCATGTGCTAAAAGTTGAATCGGTTATACAACTTGCTAACTTTAATATATAGATACCAGTGACTCACTATATATCAGTGGGGTGTGGTCTTTGAAGTGTGGGTTCAGTTGTGGGTTTCTCAGAACTAGCTATACTCTGATCTCAACTGGTCCTCTTTGGAACCAATGATGCTCCCATGAGACACTGGCAGGGATTAGGGTGTGATTTTTGTTGTGTGCCCAAGAAGTGTAGGATATATTCAGCATCGATACAAAACAGGTGGCTGAATTAAAACACAAAGCACAGGAGAGAATAGGACTGCCCCCACAGAGGTCAGATTTCCATTAGCAAAGCTAAGCATTGGAATGAAATGATGGATTAGTTCAGTTAGGCAAAATCTTGCTTACTCACTTTGCCCAAATTAGCACATTTTTTTTTTTTTTTTTTTTTTGTCCTCAGTGATCTGGATAATTACTTCATTTCACTGCTATCCTCTGTTTGTGGAAGCCTGGCCTTAACCAGTAATTAACATGGCCTGAATTACAATTTGTCAGTCCAGTTCAATTCAGCAAATAAATTTATGGAGCACCTAGTACATGTTAATTACTATGCTGTGTTTTGAAATTCAGAGGTGACTAAAATGTGGTCTTGTCTCACAGGAGTTCACATACTATGCTGGTAGGGAGGAAGCAAATTGTAGTATCGCCACTGTAATACAATGTGTTAAGTGCTGTGTTAGTGATGAGGGTCAGGGAGCCTGTTCTCTGAAAGTACGCATAGGAGAAATGTTGATCAGAAGTCAAGGAAGTACTGTTTGAAGTAAGTATAAGAAGGAGTACAGGGTGGAAGAACATTCTCATTATTTACATTTGAGATTGTAAATGCCAAATAAGTAGAGAATTAAAGTTCTTGCACACAGAGGCAAAGATAGTTTTAGAAGTTAATTTATTACATATACAAGCAACTTCTGCAGCTCAATGCCAGAAAAATAAATAATAAGGAGTTCATGATCTGAGCCACAGTCAGCTCCTGGTCTTGTTTTTGTTGACTGTATAGAGCTTCTCCATCTTTGGCTGCAAAGAATATAATCAATCTGATTTCGGTGTTGACCATCTGGTGATGTCCATGTGTAGAGTCTTCTCTTGTGTTGCTGGAAGAGGGTGTTTGCTATGACCAGTGCATTTTCTTGGCAAAACTCTATTAGTCTTTGCCCTGTTTCATTCCGCATTCCAAGGCCAAATTTGCCTGTTACTCCAGGTGTTTCTTGATTTCCTACTTTAGCATTCCAGTCCCCTATAATGAAAAGGACATCTTTTTTGGGTGTTAGTTCTACAAGGTCTTGTAGGTCTTCATAAAACCGTTCAACTGTTTTAGTTGTTAGTTAGCTAGGCTAAATCAGAATCTATTACAACCGAATCTGACCTTTTTAAACTTAAATTTGCATTAAACTCTAGAGTTGGAATAGCAAAGCCATTTTTTAAAGAATTTCTTGCAAAACAACACTAGTATATTCTCATTACCAATTCTGTCTCCACTTTTAACTCTTAATGTCTTTTTCTTGTGCAACTGCAGTGCCTAATCCTTCTAGCATACTGCTTAATAAAGGCAGAGACAGCACACATTCTTATGTTTTACTTTTTTAAGAGAAGGGCTTCTATGTTCAGAAGCCCTTCTCTTAAAATCAGAAAAAAAACTCTACAGCCTGTTATACAAAGTGAAATAAGTCAGAAAGAAACAATTATTGTGTATTAATGCATATATGTAGAATCTAGAAAAATGGTACTGATGAACCTATTTGGAGGGAAGGAATGGAGACACAGATGTACGGAACAGACTTGCACACACAACGGGGGAAGGAGAGGGTGGGATGAATGGAGGAAGTAGCCAAAGGTATATATACACTATCATGTAAAATAGATAGCTGGTGTAACACAAGGAGCCCAGCCTGGCACTCTATGATGACCGAGAAGGGTGGGGTGATGGGAGCTGGAAGGCTCAAGAGGGAGGGGATATATGTATAATTATGGCTAATTCACATTGTTGTATGACAGAAACCAACACAGTACTGTAAAGCAATTTCCCTCCAATTAAAAACTAAGTTTAATTAAAATTAATCAATGATTAAGAAAAGGATAAGCGCTTCTGAAGTTTTACCATTAAATATGATTGCTCAGTTTAGGTCTTTGGTATATTCACTTTACCAGGTTTAAAGAAATTTCAGATCCCTTTTACTCCAAGTTTACTAAAAGGTCTATTATTGTTAATTATGAAATATATCAAATGTCTTTAATGTCATCTATTGAAATAATCATGTACTTTTTAATTCCTTTAATCTTCAAGTGTTGAGAATTACACTAATACACACACACTACAAAATTCTATTCTTTTGCATTTCATTTAGAATATTTTCCTCTGTGTTCACTAAGACAGTAATTTCCCTTGAAATTTTTTTTGGTACTATTCAAGTTCAGTTTTGCTATTAGTCAAAATGAATGCATTAAAGTAAGTTTTTTTTTCCCCAAAATAAATTATTTAATATAGGGAATAATCTATACTATGAAGGCATTGCAAAAGTTTCCTATAGATTTTCTAAGCCTTTGGTAGGGAAAAGGAAAGAAAAGGAGGATTTTTAATTAGCAATTCAATTTCATTAATGAGTATAAGTTATTTAGGTGTTCTTGAGTTGATATTGTTACTTCCAGAAAATCTTATCATTTTCCACATTTTACCTAATTATCACACTTGAGACTTGTCTTCAGTTCAGTTCAGTCACTCAGTTGTGTCTGACTCTGCAACCCCATGAATCGCAGCATGCCAGGCCTCTCTGTCCATCACTATCTCCTGGAGTTCACTCAAACTCACATCCATTGAGTCGGTGATGCCGTCCAGCCATCTCATCCTCTGTCATCCCCTTGTCCTCCTGCCCCAATCCCTCCCAGCATCAGAGTCTTTTCCAATGAGTCAACTCTTCGCATGAGGTGGCCAAAGTACTGGAGTTTCAGCTTTAGTATCATTCCTTCCAAAGAAATCCCAGGGTTGATCTCCTTTAGAATGGACTGGTTGGATCTCCAGAGTCTTCTCCAACACCATAGTTCAAAAGCATCAATTCTTCAGTGCTCAGCTTTCTTCACAGTCCAACTCTCACACCTATACATGACTACTGGAAAAACCATAGCCTTGACTAGATGGACCTTTGTTGGCAAAGTAATGTCTCTGCTTTTCAATATGCTATCTAGGTTGGTCATAACTTTTCTTNACTCTCACATCCATACATGACCACAGGAAAAACCATAGCCTTGACTAGACAGATCTTTGTTGGCAAAGTAATGTCTCTGCTTTTCAATATGCTATCTAGGTTGGTCATAACTTTTCTTCCAAGGAGTAAGCGTCTTTTAATTTCATGGCTGCAGTCACCATCTGCAGTGATTTTGGAGCCCCCCAAAATAAAGTCTGACACTGTTTCCACTGTTTCTCCATCTATTTCCCATGAAATGATGGGACCAGGGGCCATGATCTTCATTTTCTGAATGCTGAGCTTTAAGCCAACTTTTTCCCTCTCCACTTCACTTCCATCAAGGGGCTCTTTAGTTCCTCTTCATTTTCTGCCATAAGGGTGGTGTCATCTGCATATCTAAGGTTATTGATATTTCTCCTGGCAATCTTGATTCCAGCTTGTGCTTATTCCAGCCTAGCGTTTCTCATGATGTACTCTACATATAAGTTAAATAAGCAGGGTGATAGGATGTATCCTTGACACACTCCTTTTCCTATTTGAAACCAGTCTGTTGTTCCATGTTCAGTTCTAACTGTTGCTTCCTGACCTGTATACAGATTTCTCAAGAGGCAGGTCAGGTGGTCTGGTACCATTACAGTAGTATTAACTTAAGAAATTGCTACGCTGTCTTGTAATTAGGCAACATATGCTATATTTATGTCTTTTTGCCAGAATAAATTATTGTTCTACTTTTAGGTTGAGTGCTGAGCAAACATTTTGAATAGATTTGCCAGTTGTCCCATGACACTCTCATCTGTTTATCTTCTTTAATCTATTTTCATATTCATCAGTTAAGACCAACTATATA
This sequence comes from Oreotragus oreotragus, assembly GCA_006410675.1. Lineage (NCBI taxonomy): Eukaryota > Metazoa > Chordata > Mammalia > Artiodactyla > Bovidae > Oreotragus > Oreotragus oreotragus. Next base: position 21,941 of record SJYX01018779.1, on the reverse strand, counting down.
TTTCAATTTTACTGGATAGACACTTCTATTTTTGAGAAAAATTTTTGTCACACTTATTGAGATTATAACCTTTTCAGTCAAATAAGTCAATGATTAATCTAAGTAGTGATTGTGCCTATTTGATTCAGTTTGTAAGCTTTCAAATATTTTTGGAAACCACTCAATGATAAGTTAGGTCCCAGGATTCATGCAACCTCTAGTCCTCATGCTGTGCTGTCCTGTGCTTAGTGACTCAGTCATGTCCAACTCTTTATGACCCCATAGACTGTAGACCGCCAGGTTCGTCTGTCCATGGGGATTCTCCAGACAAAAATACTGGCATGGGTCACATGCCCTTCTCCAGGGGATTTTCCCAATCCTGAGCCAGGTCTTCCACACTGGAGGCATATTCTTTACCATCTGAGCCACCAGGGAAGCCCAAAATTGCTGGAGTAGATAGCTTATCCCTTCTTTGTGGGATCTTCCTGTCCCAGGAATCGAACCAGGGTCTCCTGCATTGCAGAGGGATTCTTTACCAGCTGAGCTATCAGGGAAGCCTAATCCTCAACCTACCAGCCAACAAATCAGTATTGTGTTCATTTTAGAGTTCCAGAAACTGAGGCTCAGAAAGTCAGAAGTCTAACTCTAAGTTATCCGAGTTCTTGGTTATCTAATATGAAGCATTTCAATACTTCCATTGTTCTCTATATCTGTTCTTCCTTCCTTTCTACTATTACATGTTTAAATATTCTGCTTCCAATTCATAGATTTAGCAAACAACCTCTGCACCAAGTTGCATTAACTTTTTATTTATATTCATCTATAATGACCCTCATATCTACTATCTACCAAAATAAGCAAAGACTTTGAAGCCTCCAAATCTATCCTGCATTCTTTCAAGTATATGAGCAATTTTATCATGGCATGTTTTATTCATTTATTAAAACAAATCTTCCTAGCTAAAACTAGATGCTGCTTTAGAATCTGGAAATTAAATTGTGTATGTGTACATGTGTTTGTTTGGTGTGGGTAGGGGAGATGTCTTGAGGCATTGATAACATGATCTTATAAATATTTGTAAATAGCTGCTTTGTACAACAGTATATGGAATTTTGAATGTCTATATTAGATAGACTTACCTATTGGGAAGGCAGCTCAAAGAGATTATATGGTCAAGATTTAAGCATGAGTTTCTATGTTGACATCTCACATTACTCTTAGGAAACTGACTTTTTCAACAACAACAAAAAATATCCTCAGAGTTTTTATCTCCCTACCCCTTCAGGCTTTCAAACCACACTGTGGTGAAAAAGCTGTATCCTGAGTCATATATTCTCATTATCAGAATTATTTCTGACTGAAGAAAGATGCAATTATCAACAGAACCCATTATATCCAACTACGTATTCTGGATTGATGACTATTTTTCTAGTTGAATCTCTTATGAAATGAGGTAAACCTGTCAAGACATAGAGGACTCAATCATTTACAAAAAGGAAAGCTTCCAGGTCACCAGTAACTGTTGTCATATCCACACACTGTTTTGCTCATATCCAATCTCCAATCTTTCAGAACTTTCCAAATCATTCCACAATGACCCTTAGAACTCAAAATACCAAAGTCTTCCTAACCACATAAGTTGCTTGACTTAACTGAAGACTTGCTATTCTCAGAAGACAAAGTTTCTCCTGTAATCTACTGAAGATAGCTTTGCAATACCCTGTCATGCAATGCCTTAATATACTCATTACTGCTGGCTCCATGTAATTTATCTTCTTTCTTACTTCTTAAACTATTGCTCTTGTGAAGCAGATAGTATCAAAATATATGGTAACTTATTCTTCCCAAATGAATAATCTTTAGAATTTCCAGTCATCCCTTTCTATCAGTAAAATCTTTAGCATCTGAATCGCTTACTTTTGCTCTATTCTCCCTTTTTTATCATTCTAACCTATTTTATTAATATTAACATTTTCTTTTCTTCTCATTTTGCACCCTCCCCCAATGCCTTGTGTTTTGTCATCATTAATTAGGGTCCCTACTTAAAAATGTCTAATTTCATAATTTGCCCTTAGGTAACTATGTTCATTTGAGCAAATTTTCACCAGTGTTAATATTTGCATCCATTTATACTATCCCATTACCCATCATTCATTACTACTCTATCCCAGATATATCCTCTCTTTACTCTTTTTATGTATAACTTATAGCACTACCTGTTACACATTACCACACATCAAGTGGCTTAAAACAACAGAAATGTATTGTCTTACAGTTTTGAAAGCAACCTATGATATCAAGATGTTGGCAGGAACATGCTGCCTCTGAAACTTGCAGAGGAGAATTCTTCCTTGCCTCTAGATCTTCCAACTTTTGTGGCCCCTTGGACTGTAGCACCCCAGGTTTCTCTGTCTGCGGGATTTCCTAGGCAAAAATATCGGAGTGAGTAGCCATTTTGTTCTCCAGGGGATCTTCCCAACCCAGGAATTGAACCCACATCTCCTGCAGTGCAGGCAAATTCTTTATCACTGAGCCACCAGGAAAGCCCTTAAGACCTTAAGCATTCTGATACTCTCAATCAATTCTCCTTTCCTGGAAAAGGTCAGTTTTCATTCCAATTCCAAAGAAAGACAATGCAAAAGAATGCTCAAACTACTGCGCAATTGCACTCATCTCACATGCTAGTAAAGTAATGCTCAAANAGAAGCAGAAAGCAACAACAGAGGATGAGATGGCTGGATGGCATCACCAACTTGATGGACATGAGTCTGAGTGAACTCTGGGAGTTGGTGATGGACAGGGAGGCCTGGCGTGCTGCAATTCATGGGGTCACAAATAGTCGGACATTACTGAGCAACTGAACTGAACTGACCTGAAGTAAACATAGCTAAACCACCTCTGTATAATTTCCATTTTTAATTTGAAGATATTAATTATGTTACTTTGGGTTTATGTGCTCTTTTATTCACTTGACTCCAATGTCCTGACAATACTTTTAAACAATGCATCCTGTTATCTATTAATTCAATTTTCTTTTTTCTAGAAACCTCACTGTTAGAACCCTCTGATTTCTTTTTTCTAATTTAGATTCAGTGTTCTCTATCCTCATTACACAGATCTTATCTTAGGACTTTCTTGATATCGTCATCCTAAGAGCTTGCTTCCCTTACCACCTGTTTTAGATATTCTGCTTTTTGCATTTCCAAGTGTTGCTCCTTCATGATTTTTCATATCCTTGTTTTACTAGTACACAATATCCATTGTCTTCCTGGGTAAAACTGTTAATATATAATATTGCAAAAAATGTGATGATGTGCATTTCAGTGTTCTCTATCCTCATTACACAGATCTTATCTTAGGACTTTCTTGATATCATCATCCTAAGAGCTTGCTTCACTCATCACCTGTTTTAGATATTCTGCTTTTTGCATTTCCAAGTGTTGCTCCTTCATGATTTTTCATATCCTTGTTTTACTAGTACACAATATCCATTGTCTTCCTGTGTAAAACTGTTAATATATAATATTGCAAAAAATATGATGATGTGCATTTCTACTCATACTTTGTAATAAATATATACTTTATTGTTTAGAATTCTAGATTGGAAGTACTTTTCCCTCAAAGTTGCTCAGTTGTCTCTAGTTTCCCCTGATTCTGAAAATTCAGTTAGATTTAAAAGAATTTTCTTCCATTGTTTTTTTTTTTTTAATCTTCTCTAGACTCAAAACAGTTCTAAAATATTATAGCATAATTCCATTTACCTACTAGTTGAAAAAATATGTTCTGCAATTATATTTGCATTATAGTTATCCTGCCATAAGGAAATGGATCAAAGAGTATGCATATTTTCAATAACATTATATATTGATAAACTACTCTTCTCAGTGATTTTCCCAGTTCAGCTTCATCAGCAGTATATGGGAGTTGCTTTTGTTCTACATATTTCACAACACTTTATATTGTCATTTTAAAATTCTGTCCGTTTTAAGGGCCTGAAATACCATTTCATTATTTTTTGTTTGTTTTATTAAAAAAGCAGGGTTTTATTCAATGACAGAAAACTATAAGGAAAGACTGGATTAAGATAATACATATGGTTATAAGTATATGGTAATTTTTTAAAAATTATATTATATGCTAAAAGCATTTCTTATTCTTAGATAAGTTCAGTCTGAAGTTTCTTTTTCTTTTTTTCTTTTTTAAATTGAAGTATAGTTGATTTACAATGTTGTGTCAGTTTCAAGTGATTTAGTTATGCATATTTATGTGCATGGGCTCCTCTGGCAGTTCAGCTGGTAAGGAATCCCCTGCAATGCAGGAGACCCTGGTTCAACTCCTGGGTCAGGAAGATTCCCTGGAGAAGGGATAGGCTGCCCACCCCAGTGTTCTTGGGCTTCTCTGGTGACTCAGAAGTTAAAGAATCTGCCCACAATGCTGGAGACGTGGGTTTGATCCCTGGGTTGGGAAGATCCCCTAAAGAAGGGTTATGGCAACCCACTCCAGTATTTTGCCCGGAGAATCCCATGGGCAGAGGAGCCTGGTGCGCTACAGTCCATGGGGTTGCAAGGAATCAGACACAACTGAGTCAATAAGCACAGCACAGTATATATGTAAATATATTTTTATAAATTCTTTTCCCTTATAAGTTATTTCAAAATATAGAGTAGTTTCTTGTGCTATATCATAGGTCCTCATTGGTTATCTATCTTATATATTAGTTCAGTTCAGTTCATTTCAGTCACTCAATCATGTCCAATTCTTTGTGAGTCCATGGACTGTAGCACACACACAGGTAGTGTGTATATGTTAATCCCAAACTTCTAATTTATCCTTCCCCCAACACTTTCTTCTTCAGTAATCATAAGTGTTTTGTGTGTGTGTGTGTGTGTGTGTGTGTGTGTGTCTCTGTGTCTGTGGGTCTATTTCTGTTCTATAAATAAATAAATATAATATACTTATTTGTATTAATTTTTAGATTCCACACACAAGTGATATCGATATGATATCTATCTTTCTATTTCTGGCTTACTTTATTCAGTATGATAAGCTTTAGGTCCATCCATGATGCTGCAAATGGCATTATTTCATTCTTTTTTATGGCTGAGTAATGGTACTCTGTATGTATACACTACATCTGCTTTATTCAGTCTCCTGCTGAAGGACATTTTGTTGTTGCTGTTCTTTTAATTTGCATTTTTTTGGCTTCCAGTGAGTTAGAACGGCATACTTTCTTATGTTTCATACTTTTTCCTCTCTTACATACAGCACTTTTTATTGACTACATATCAGTAGATTCCAGAGGTGAGGCGTAGATGATATTGATCTCTGTTCCATTGAAATTTAGAATGTTTTTTCCATTTCTGATCTGTGGAGACATTCATTTTGTTTCTTTAGCTCAATTATGTGCTTTGAATGTACATATACATATATTTAGGTTTTCGACAGTGACAGAGAGGTAAAGAATCTGCCTGCAACACAGGAGCCACAGGAGATGTGGGCATGATCTCTGGGCCAGGAAGATCCCCTGGAGGAGGACATGGCAACACACTCCAGAATTCTTGCCTGGAAAATCTCTTGGACAGAAGATCATGAAGAGTTACAGTCCACTGAGTCGCAAAGAGCTGGACATGACTGAAGTGACTTAAGACACACACATGCATGTGTTTATACATGTCAATGTTCATATATACATTTATCTATACACATATGTTTCTGAGTTTTTAAATTGTATTTCTTCTGAGTGTTATAAACCATGCCAAAATTACCTTCTAAGTCTTTTGCTCTGAGAGTTGAACACTGATTTAGAATTTCTTTGTTATTTAATTTATAGTCATTAAAAACTTTGAAATATATAACTGAAAAATATTTGAGTTTTTAAAAGTTAAAACTATGCAGTATAATACATTATCTTTTAAGGTAAATTAAGTTGCTTTCTTGTGATCTTTTGTGTTCATTTATGAAATTAGGGTTGCCATATTTAGCTAACAAAAATATAAGTTGTACAATTAAATTTGAATTTCAGGTAAACAGCAAATCTGTTTCAGTGTAAACATATCCCAAGTATGCACAAATGGGGTATCCTCTATTTTTTGCAGCAACATTAATAAAATCCATATGTGTAATTAAATATTTTGGCAAATATAATACCATCATTAAAAAAATTGTTGTTGCTGTTCTTTTAATTTGCATTTTTTTGGCTTCCAGTGAGTTAGAACGGCATACTTTCTTATGTTTCATACTTTTTCCTCTCTTACATACAGCACTTTTTATTGACTACATATCAGTAGATTCCAGAGGTGAGGCGTAGATGATATTGATCTCTGTTCCATTGAAATTTAGAATGTTTTTTTCATTTCTGATCTGTGGAGACATTCATTTTGTTTCTTTAGCTCAATTATGTGCTTTGAATGTACATATACATATATTTAGGTTTTCGACAGTGACAGAGAGGTAAAGAATCTGCCTGCAACACAGGAGCCGCAGGAGATGTGGGCATGATCTCTGGGCCAGGAAGATCCCCTGGAGGAGGACATGGCAACACACTCCAGAATTCTTGCCTGGAAAATCTCTTGGACAGAAGATCATGAAGAGTTACAGTCCATTGAGTCGCAAAGAGTTGGACATGACTGAAGTGACTTAAGACACACACATGCATGTGTTTATACATGTCAATGTTCATATATACATTTATCTATACACATATGTTTCTGAGTTTTTAAATTGTATTTCTTCTGAGTGTTATAAACCATGCCAAAATTACCTTCTAAGTCTTTTGCTCTGAGAGTTGAACACTGATTTAGAATTTCTTTGTTATTTAATTTATAGTCATTAAAAACTTTGAAATATATAACTGAAAAATATTTGAGTTTATAAAAGTTAAAACTATGCAGTATAATACATGATCTTTTAAGGTAAATACATGATCTTTTAAGGTAATTTCTTGTTCATGTTCAACAAGAAATTGTTGATCAATTTCTTGTGATCTTTTGTGTTCATTTATGAAATTAGGGTTGCCATATTTAGCTAACAAAAATATAAGTTGTACAATTAAATTTGAATTTCAGGTAAACAGCAAATCTGTTTCAGTGTAAACATATCCCAAGTATGCACAAATGGGGTATCCTCTATTTTTTGCAGCAACATTAATAAAATCCATATGTGTAATTAAATATTTTGGCAAATATAATACCATCATTAAAAAAATACTTTATTGAGTTTTCCGCTCTGGTGGATTTTTCCTAGATTTTTTTAATGTATTAAAATTAGAAATAAAATGAATACTATATGATTTTGAAAGACAATAGACTGATGAATATAAAGTGTGACTACATTGGGAGTAGTATACTATTGTACCTATGAGTACTCTCTCTAGAACCAGATTACTGGGCTAGAATTCTGGCTTCAACATTGTGAATTTAGACATGCTATGTAAACCCTCTGTGCCTTAGTTTCCTCTTCCAGAAATGAGTTAATATGTGCATTAAGTATGTGATTCAAAATAATACCTGGTTTGTGAAAAAATCTGTAATTTTAGGCATTTTTATCTTCTATATCTACAATATTTTTTAATATCTATGAATGTGTATGCATATTTTAAATATTAGAAGATAAGTAGGAATAGTGATTCTAGACTTGATAGCTTAAATTTAACTCATGAAAGGATACTGAGACAAGCCATCACATTATCAATTTACTATTCCCTAGAATAAGAAAGTGTGCAAGCCCTATATTATTACAGAGAGTAGCTCTTTTGAGACCAATCTGATTTGCATCTGTAAAATAATTACTTTGTATCTAGGCAGAATAAAATAAAAATATTATCTCTATGATTTTCATGTTTATCTTGAGATTTTACCCTATATCATATTTTCATAAATGATTAAAAAGATGCAATGGAAATTGAAATACTCTTCTATAAACATAACTGTCTAAGATGCAATTCAGATATTCTTCCTGTTAGCTCACTGACAATCTTAGAGCTGCACAAGACTGGTATCTTTTAATTATTGTACTCTCTTCACCACTGGGTTCATTTTTAAAATACCACATAAGCTGAGATAATGAATTAGTGAGTTTCAAAAGGTACAAAGTTTTGAGAACATCAAACTCCAATAAATGTTGTTAGAAAGAAAAATCTGAATGTTAATTGACCCACGTGAGGAACACAGGTAATGTTTGAACAGCAACCTAATGTATTAGAAGTAATAAGTAAGCAGGAAAAAATGTTGATCAACATATCTAACTAAAAGCTAACTAAAAAAATCAATAACACATTATGTAAAAATTAAAGACTACTAATATTTATTTTTAAAAGATATAAAATATAAAAAATAAGGAAAAACTTTAAATGACACTACCTTAATAAATTTGAATACTTGACTAAATAAAATTGTAGTAGTTTATTTGAATTACAAAAATTACCTCAATGAATTTTAATATGTAATATATTAATAAATACATTTGTTTGACATAATAAGAAATTANAAAAATAAATAAATACAAAAAAAATTTAAAAAAAATAAAAGATATGAAATATAAAAAATAAAGAAAAACTTTAAATGACACTACCTTAATAAATTTGAATACTTGACTAAATAAAATTGTAGTAGTTTATTTGAATTACAAAAATTACCTCAATGAATTTTAATATGTAATATATTAATAAATACATTTGTTTGACATAATAAGAAATTACGTACTATAATGAACTAATTCATTTGCAAAAGCAGAAAAAATATGTCAGATATAAGAATATTATGAAGAAAAGAGTACTGCCTACATAAATAAAATTTGTAACTGTGACTGGAGAATCTGTTTAAAAAAGATTGAAGACTATTTTGTGTCTTTCTAAATAGTTGTATTAGCCCCAGTTTACATTGCTGACATTTATTTATTTATTAAAATATAAATTTATTTATTTTAATTGGAAGTTAATTACTTTACAATACTGTATTGGTTCTGCCACACATCAACATGAATCTGCCACAGGTATACACATGTTCTCCATCCTGAACCCCCCTCCTTCTTCCCTCTCCGTATTAATTTGGTGTATATGTGTACTTGTTAAAATATTAGCAATAATCTGCAAGCAATTGGCTTAGCATGATATTTACTTTCTTTCTCATTTTTCCCCCCTACATTCTAAATTTCTACTTATGCATCTCTTTTACATTAAAAGTATTTTTACCTAACAATCAAAGAACTATCACTCACTCAGTGCTAACACCTAAGTTATACAGGACAAATTTTTTTGTTTGTTTGTTTTGTTTTAACAAAGAAAGATTTTAGAATTTTCTTTCTATATCAGTATACTTCTTAGCTTGTATTTCATCTTACTTTTAATCGTAAATTATCTTAACAACATGTCACATGTCTTGTTAATTTCAGTTCAGTTCAGTCGCTCAGTCGTGTCCGACTCTTTGCGACCCCATGAATTGCAGCACGCCAGGCCTCCCTATACATCACCATCTCCCGGAGTTCACTCAGACTCATGTCCATCGAGTCCGTGATGCCATCCAGCCATCTCATCCTCGGTCGTCCCCTTCTCCTCCTGCCCCCAATCCCTCCCAGCATCAGAGTCTTTTCCAATGAGTCAACTCTTCGCATGAGGTGGCCAAAGTACTGGAGTTTCAGCTTTAGCATCATTCCTTCCAAAGAAATCCCAGGGTTGATCTCCTTCAGAATGGACTGGTTGGATCTCCTTGCAGTCCAAGGGACTCTCAAGAGTCTTCTCCAACACCACAGTTCAAAAGCATCGATTCTTCGGCGCTCAGCTTTCTTCACAGTCCAACTTTCACATCCATACATGACCACAGGAAAAACCATAGCCTTGACTAGGCGGACCTTAGTCGGCAAAGTAATGTCTCTGCTTTTGAATATACTATCCAGGTTGGTCATAACTTTTCTTCCAAGGAGTAAGCGTCTTTTAATTTCATGGCTGCAGTCACCATCTGCAGTGATTTTGGAGCCCAAAAAAATAAAGTCTGACACTGTTTCCACTGTTTCCCCATCTATTTCCCATGAAGTGATGGGACCAGATGCCATGATCTTCGTTTTCTGAATGTTGAGCTTTAAGCCAACTTTTTTGCTCTCCTCCTTCACTTTCATCAAGAGGCTTTTTAGCTCCTCCTCACTTTCTGCCATAAGGGTGGTGTCATCAGCATATCTGAGGTTATTGATATTTCTCCCGGCAATCTTGATTCCAGCTTGTGTTTCTTCCAGTCCAGCGTTTCTCATGATGTACTCTGCATATAAGTTAAATAAGCAGGGAGACAATACACAGCCTTGACTTACTCCTTTTCCTATTTGGAACCAGTCGGTTGTTCCATGTGCAGTTCTAACTGTTGCTTCCTGACCTGCATACAGATTTCTCAAGAGGCAGGTTAGGTGGTCTGGTATTCCCATCTCTTTCAGAATTTTCCACAGTTTATAATTTTCTCTTTCCTTACAAACTCAAGTAACACATTTGTTTCCACTTGGTATCTTTTTATTTTTTATTTTTCTCTACCTTATGTGTCACATTATTTTAGCTATTGTTGAGCATCTGTATTTATTTTCCATCCACACAATCCTTGTAATAGAAGACAGATCACATCTCACTCTTAAAAACTAACTTTTACCCACATTTAAGGATGTGGGTAAATCATTCCTTAAAATAAAAAAAGTATTTCAAAAGTTTGAAATAAAATTTCCACTTAAATTTCTCTTTCATTGATTAGTTTTAAAAAATACAGAGTGATTTAGCAATGCAACTATAAAACTTTGCAAGTCTGTATTTTTACTTTTTGACTTCTTACAATTTAAGATGATTATATTCTTCTAATGAAAAAATTTGAACACATATAGAAAGACAATGTTCTAACCCTACAATACATTGAACAGGTTATTATTTTGTTACTAGTACATTTTGCTACTATTTATTTACAAAACAAAATAATATTTTGTAGGTTAAAGACAAATTCATGCTTAAGGTGTCTTTTCAAGCAATAGGAAGGAATCTAGAAGGTAATGATTATCCATGATGATCTCTCCATTTAAAATAGTCTGTTACACATTCCTTCAAAGGTTTGTCTGTGTCTGTGTGTGTGCTCAGTCGCTCAACTGTGTTGGACTCTTTGTGACCCCATGGAAGCCCACCAGGCTCCTCTATCCATGGGACTTCTCAGGCAAGAATCCTGGAGTGGATTACCATTTCTGGTTCCAGAGGATCTTCCCAAGCCAGAGATGTAATCCATGTCTTTTATGTCTCCAATATTGGTAGGCAAATTAATTTTCCAGAACATTAAATTAATATTGGATATATTTATCCATTATATATATTCTTCCAGTCAATATCACATTGTGAAGAATAGCTTCTCATTTCCTTCACTTGTCACAAAGGAAACACTGACTGGGACTTGTGCCCTCCTTTTGATATTGTTAAACAATAAAAACTAGAGAGAAAGAGAGAGACTGTGAAAAAAGAAGAGGGGACGGAAAGGGAAAGGAAAAAGTGAAATTTCGTTGACAATTGACTTTTTAAAGTAATGTCAATTCCTACACCAATTCCCAGGTGGCTTGACTGGTAAAGAATCTGCCTGCCAAGGCAGGAGACAGAAGAGATGTGGGTCAGGAAGATCACTGGAGAAGGAAATGGCAACCTACTTCAGTATTCTTGCCTGGAAAATTACATGGACTGAGCCTGGAGGGCTATATTCCATAGGGGTCACAAAGAGTTGGACACAACTGAGCATAAACACACAGTACACAAGGAGTGTAAATGGACCACAAAAACAAGAGTTTAATATCTCCAAAGTGTTTATGAAAAGCAACTCTCAAACAACTAATTATACAAAAGGTTTAAAAAAAAGTAGAGTTAAAAAGAGTGAACAACCTCAGTGTCAAAGTTGCCTGTAATAATATACAAACTGAATTATGTATTCCTTAGCCCTTTTGTAAACCAATGTTCTCTGCTAATTCAAAGAGGTGCATGGGACAATTTGTTAGCACATGTGTGACAGCAGCAAAATGTACTCTGAAATCTTTTATTTTGTACTTTTTTTTTTTGCCTCTCCAGTTTTTCTAGACACAGTCTGAAAAGTTAAGAAAGCACACAAAGAGGAATTATGTGTGGAACACTTCACAGGTGTTTCTATCTGCAATGCGAAATGTTGACACTTGTAAAAGCATGCTTTGCAATTCTTATTCACACAAATTGTGATCTCAGTGTTCTTTTAGCTGATGCTAGCAATATTATTTCTAACTCAATATTTTTTAGTAACATGTTTACAATATAATTTGGATTTCCCTGGTGGTGCAGAGGTTAAACCATCTGCCTGCAATGTGGGACACCTGGGTTCGATCCCCGGGTCAGGAAGATCCCCTGGAGAAGGCAATGACAACCCACTCCAGTATTCTTGCCTGGAGAATCCCATAGACGGAGGAGTTTGGTGGGCTATAGTCCACGGGTTGCAAAGAGTCAGACACAACTGAGTGACTTCACTTTCACTTTACAATATAATTTAGTGGGGCAGGTATAAATATGTCTTGAAAGTGAAAATGAATGTATTAGTTATATCTCAGTGTTCTTTTAGCTGATGCTAGCAATATTATTTCTAACTCAATATTTTTTAGTAACATGTTTACAATATAATTTGGATTTCCCTGGTGGTGCAGAGGTTAAACCATCTGCCTGCAATGTGGGACACCTGGGTTCGATCCCCGGGTCAGGAAGATCCCCTGGAGAAGGCAATGGCAACCCACTCCAGTATTCTTGCCTGGAGAATCCCATAGATGGAGGAGTTTGGAGGGCTATAGTCCATGGGTTGCAAAGAGTCAGACACAACTGAGTGACTTCACTTTCACTTTACAATATAATTTAGTGGGGCAGGTATAAATATGTCTTGAAAGTGAAAATGAATGTATTAGTTATTCAGTCATGTTCAACTCTTTCATACCCCATGGACTGTAACCCACCAGGCTCCTCTGTCCATGGGATTCTCTTGGTAAAAATTCTAGAGTGGGTTGCCATTTCCTTCTCCAGGGGATCTAACTGACCCAGGGACTGAACCCTGGGTCTCCTGCACTGCAGGCAGATTCTTTACCATCTGAGCCACCAGGGAAGCCCTATGAAAATGTTTTAAAAATACAATTTTGTGTGATTTTTCTATTTTTAAATGCAATCCTTACACTCAGAGTAATTATATAATTGGTGAAACCTTATCAATTTAAAAATCAGTTCAGTCATAATTCTGAAATTTGACCATTTTATTATTAATCACTTAAAATATTTTAAAATAATGCTTTAATCAAAGAGGACACTAATAGATCGAGAAGTATACCATGTTCATGGATTGGAAGAATCAATATAGTGAAAATGAGTATACTACCCAAAGCAATCTACAGATTCAATGCAATCCCTATCAAGCTACCAGCGGTATTTTTCACAGAGCTAGAACAAATAATTTCAAGATTTGTATGGACATACAAAAAACCTCAAGTAGCCAAAGCAATCTTGAGAAAGAATAATGGAACTAGAGGAATCAACCTGCCTGACTTCAGGCTTTACTACAAAGCCACAGTCATCAAGACAGTATGGTACTGGCACAAAGACAAAAATATAGATCAATGGAACAAAATAGAAAGCCCAGAGATAAGTCCACACACCTATGAACACCTTATCTTCGACAAAGGAGGCAAGAATATACAATGGAGTAAAGACAATCCCTTTAACAAGTGGTGCTGGGAAAACTGGTCAACCACGTGTAAAAGAATGAAACTAGAACACTTTCTAACACCATACACAGGAAGAAACTCAAAATGGATTAAAGATCTAAAAGTAAGACCAGAAACTATAAAACCCCTACAGGAGAACATAGGCAAAACACTCTCCGACATAAATCACACAGGATCCTCTATGACCCACCTCCCAGAACATTGGAAATAAAAGCAAAATAAACAAATGGAACCTAATAAACTTAAAAGCTTCTGGACAACAAAGGAAACTATAAGCAAGGTGAAAAGACAGCCTTTGGAATGGAAGAAAATAATAGCAAATGAAGCAACTGACAAACAACTAATCTGAAAAATATACAAGCAATCCATGCAGCTCAATTCCAGAAAAATAAACGACCCCATCAAAAAATGGGCCAAAGAACTAAATAGACATTTCTCCAAAGAAGACATACGGATGGCTAACAAACACATGAAAAGATGCTCAACATCACTCATTATCAGAGAAATGCAAATCAAAACCACAATGAATTTCACGCCAGTCAGAATGTCTGCAATCCAAAAGTCTACAAGAAATAAATGCTGGAGAGGGTGTGGAGAAAAAGGAACTCTCTAACACTATTGGTGGGAATGCAAACTAGTACAGCCACTATGGAGAACAGTGTGGAGATTCCTTAAGAAA
>SJYX01018777.1:0-38517 GCA_006410675.1 Oreotragus oreotragus | reverse complement strand
TAAAGCTGAAACTCCAGTACTTTGGCCACCTCACGCGAAGAGTTGACTCATTGGAAAAGACTTTGATGCTGGGAGGGATTGGGGGCAGGAGAAGAAGGGGACGACAGAGGATGAGATGGCTGGAGGGCATCACTGACTCGATGGACGTGAGTCTGAGTGAACTACAGGAGTTGGTGATGGACAGGGAGGCCTGGCATGCTGCGATTCATGGGGTCGCAAAGAGTCAGACACGACTGAGTGACTGAACTGAATTGAACTAAGGTTTATCACAGGATATTGAATATAGTTCCCTGTGTTATGCAGTAGGACCTGTGTTTATCCATCCTGTATATAATAACTTGCATCTGCTAATCCCAACTTCCCATTCCATCGGTCCCCCAATCCTCTCCCCCTTGGCAACCACAGTTCTGTTCTCCATGTCAGTATATCACAGTATATTTAAAATACCTTTTTTTTTTTTGGAGGTAAACAATCTCAAATTTCTATTGTCTTCATAATAAACTATGAAGCTCAGAACAGGATCATTTGCCTCTTTCTCTCCTTATCTCCTCCCAGCTCTAAATGTTTATACATCTTTTTAGCCAAGATTCTCTTGTAGTTGGGCTTCATGCATTCAAGCTGCAGCACAATTTTCTTTGTAGTTTTAGCCTTTTTCTGGAAAACTGGCTTAGTCTGGCCACCGTAGTCACTCTGCTTCCTGGCATAATGCTGCTTTCCCTAGGCAGGCAGAGATTCCTTGCCCTTCCTGGCCTTTGTCACTTTGTGCAGTTGGTGCTTGCCATACTTCTTATAGAAAGTCTGGTGGGTTTAGGAACGTTCACCATGTTTGTGAGAGCAGTGTCAGCATGCTAACTGCTGCTGCTAAATCACTTCAGTCGTGTCCGACTCTGTGCAACCCCATGGACTGCAGCCCACCAAGGCTCCTCCATCCATGGGATTTCCAGGCTGGAGTGGGGTGCCATAGCCTTCTCCAAGTGTTAGCATGGAAAGAGGCTAAAATACCAATTTTGTTTGAGTGGCAGGTGAGATCTTAATTACCCAACCAGGGAGCAAACCAGTCACCCCTGTGCATTGGAAGCACAGTCTTAACCCCTGGATCCCCAGGGAAGTCCCTAAAATACCTATTTTGAATGCAGTCTTTTCTCCCCTCCGACTCTTCCTTTCCTCAAGGTCAGAATACTTTTTGAATACTCCCCTCTCCCAGCTTGAGGAGCCTAGAAGTTCTCAATACATAAATAGATTTTAAATTGCTTGGTAAAAGCCACAGTTGGAAGCACAGTAAAGCAAATGTGCCCAAGGAATTTGGGTACTATTGCTTTGTGTAGATGAAGCGTTCTGCCTGACTGTTTAAACAACATTTTCAAGATAGTCTCATAACTTTGAAAAGTGAATATTTTTCTTCACATTCATCCCTAAAAATCGTGAGAAACATTTCAAATTCAAGAAAAAATGGATTATTTTGACTGAATTATCCTAGGTTTTGTATATTAAAAGATCCCCTCCGTTTATAAAATGAGTTTCAGTCAGTCAGTCAGTTAGTCGCTCAGTCATGTCCGACTCTTTGCGACCCCATGAATCGCAGCACGCCAGGCCTCCCTGTCCATCACCATCTCCCGGAGTTCACTCAAACTTTAGAACTGTTTAAAACTTACTTTAACCTGATTCTTTGTCCAGGTTTATGTATATGATAAACATATCACTGAATTCTGGGCCTTGTTAGGGCAGAGAAAAAGTTAATGTGTATTCCAATGAAAATTCTTTTTACTTACCCTCGAGGTGACTTCCCATCTAGAGAAGCATCACAGTTTAAGAAATTCTTTTCCAACTCTTCTGCTGACTTACCCCCTTTTTGAGTGTGGAAAATCAGCTCAACTGTGTAGTTCATGATTGGTCAAATTAGTGGTTTACACAGTGTAACCAAAGTAAGTCAATTTATTAGTGCTTTTTGGCTGAGGGCATGCTTGCCAAGCCCAGGTCATACTGACATGTTTACTCCGGAGTGCAGATGACTCCTGCCTGTGAAACCTGTTTACAAAGGCAATTGCCTTTTAAAAGGCATTTGGGTCAACATTTCAGCACTATTTTTATCTTAAAATAATTTTATTTTATGGTGGAAAAAAGCGAGAACTTTTCAAGTTTTGGAGAGATTTCCCATTCTTATGTTTCAGAGACAAGACTGTTGCTTAGAGAACTGCTTTTCAAAGTCGTTCAGTCTTTACTGTAACAAGCATCACCTGGAGAGCTAGTTAAAACTCAGATTTCTGGGGCCCAATCCCAGTTTCTGACTCAGTAGGTGTGAGGTGGGATGGAGAGCTTGCATTTCTAGTGAGTTCCTGATGCTTGTATTCTTGGTCCAGGGACCACACTCTAAGAACTTCTGCTGAGACACCCTGGGATTAGAGAATCCTAGAGTTGGACCTCTGAATGTTGATATTAGGTCAGATGCTGTGCAAGCCACTTTACATCTGTTAACATCTAATCCAGATGACAACCTTACAAATCGGGAACAATTATTGCTATTTTTATAAATCAGAGAACTGAGGCTCAAAAAGTTAAATTGGTTATCCAAGATCACACAGCTTGTAAGTGGAGGAGCCAGAATTTGAACCCAGGTTTTTCTGTCTCTAGGTGAATGTTACGTCTGTTAAAATATGCTTTTTTGGAGGGGTAGGGTGGGAGGGAGACTCAAGAGGGAGGGGATGTATCTATACTTAACCACTGATTCACACTGTGGTGCAGCAGAAACTAACACAACACTGTAAGGTGGTTATACTCCAAAAAAAAAAACAAGAAGAAATATGCTTTCTTATCTAAAGATCTTCTAGTCCCAGTTTCTTCCTCACGTAGGAATAATTTCTCTAACATACCCGATCCATGATTCTTCAATTTTGTCAAGCCTCTCAGGAAGGGGCACTCACTGCTTCACGAAGGAGCTCTTATTGGGGACAGCCCCCATTTCCACCTACCATCCCACTGGGGATTAGAACTATGTATGAGAATTTTAGCGAGGAGGAAATTCAGTCCCTAACAGTACGGTTCTGCCATGGAATAGCAGAGAAGTTGGCTGACTGGGGCGGGCCAGAGCTGCTCTGGCCTCACTGGACAAGCAATAGCCTACCTCCTGGGATGCAAGAGGGGGCATGTGTCACCAGGGTGGATGGTCTGGGGCCCTGGCTTAGGGAGGAGCCCTTTAGAATATGTGGGCTGCATGGGGGCTCAAGGTTTTGAGTTTTAAGGGAAGGTTATCCTACATAGGCTGAGGCTGCAGGGCTACAGAGGCACAGTGCTCTGGGCCATGGCTGGGCAGGCTCTAGTCCCCACACCCACCCCTCCAACCCTGGAAATGACATGAAAGCCTACTCTCTCCTGCAGCATCCCTCCAGTGCATTCAATTAAGAAAGTTTTCACATCCTGCTCACTTTAAAGGAGAAATGCTTAAAGGGATCCTGTTGTTTAGCACAGAACATGAAATGAAAGGGGCATTCAGAACTGAGGCCGTAATTTCATTACAAACAGTTGAGTGCCAAATTTTTTTAAAGTGTTAAAAAATAATATAAATCCAAGGTGAAACTTTTTAAGTCCTTCAGCTTTACTCCAGAAAACACAAAAATGGAGAATCTTGTTCCTTCCTTTCCCATCCCATTTTCTCTCTTCAAAGGTAAAAAGCATAGTTTCCTATGATTCCTTCCAGAAAAAGATGCACTTACCCACTTATGTGTCAATGCTATAAATTATACAAAAAGGATCATTTTCCTCTACAGAATGCTTTCAAGAACAAAATATAATTAATAATTAAGTAAAATTAATTATTAATTAAAAATTAATGTATTAAGTCTTTCCCCATTGGCATATCCAGAACACCCGTATTCTTGTTAATCTCTGCACAATATTGCTTCATGTGGGGAGGGAGGTGGGAGGGATGTCCAAGAGGGAGGGGACATGGGTAAACCCATGGCTGTTTCATGTTAATGTTTGGTAGAAACCAAGGCAATACTGTAAAGCAATTATCCTTCCATTAAAAATAAAAGAATATTACATCATGTGAATAATGGATAATTTATTTTCTTCCAGTTGTGTTGAGATACAAGTGACATACAGCAGTACATAAGTTTAAGGTGCACAGCATAATGATTTCATTGATATACATCACGAAGTGATCATCACAATAAGTTTAAGAAACATCCATCAGCTCATGTAGATACTAAATAAAAGAAATAGAAAAAAATCATTTTTTCTGGAGATGAGAACTCAGGATTCACTCTCTTAACAAGTTCCATGTATAGCATGCAGCAGTGTTCATTATATTTTTCATGTTATACCTTACACCCTAGTACTTACTTATCTTAATAACTGGAGGTTTGTACCTTTTGACTGCCTTCATCCAATTCTCCCTCCTCCCTACTCTTGCCTCTGGTAACCACAGATCTGATACCTTTCTCTGTGAGTTTTAAAATTTGTTTGTTTTTGGAGTATAATTGACCTACAAGACTGTGTTAGTGCCTATTACACAACTTAGAGATTCAATATTTCTATACATTCCACATTGATCACCACGATAATCTACTTACCACTAGTTATATCACCATACAAAGATGTTACATAGTTATTGACTATATTCCCCACACTACATCTCATACTTATGACTCACTTATTTCTCAACTGGAAGCCTGTACCTCTTAATGTCTCTCACTTATTTCTCTTTCTTCCCCTTACCCCTCCCCTCTGGCAGCCACCTGTTGGTTCTCTGTAACTCTGTGCTTCATTATATTTGTTTGTTTTACTGTGTTAGACTCCACATATAAGTGGAATCATGCAGTATATACTTTTGTCTGCCATTGACAGAGGAGCCTGGCGGGCTGCAGTCCATGGGGTCACAAAGAGTTGGACACAACTGAGTTATTAACACGAGTTATTTATATACTTTGGATAGGAACTCTTTATAGTTCATATTATTTGTAAATATTTTCTCATTCAGTAGGTTTCTTTTGGTTTTGTTGATGGTCTCCTTTGTTGTGCAAAAGTTTTAAAGTTTAATTAGGTCCTATTTATTTTTGCTTTTGCTTCCTTTGCCTCAGGAGATAGATTTTTTAAATTGCTTAAAATTATTTATTTTAAAAGAGTGTTATGCTTGTATTTTCTTCTAGGAGTTTATGGTACAGTATAGTATAGCTGCATAGTATAGTCTGAAATCAGGGTGACTGCCATCTATATGGGGTCTTTTGTGTTTCTACACAAGATTTAAAATTATTTTAGTTTTGTGGAAAATGCCATTGATATTTTGATATGGATTGCATTGAATCTGTGGATTGCATTGAATATTGTTTTGGGTAGTGTGGTTATTTTAACAATTAATTCTTCCAATCCATGAACATGATGTATCTTTTCATCTGTTGGTGTCATCTTCAATTTCTTTCATGAGTGTCTTAAGGTTTTCCGAATACAGGTCTTTTACCTCCTTGGTTAAATTTAATCCCAGCTATTTTTTTTATGGGATTATAAATGGGACTGTTTTAATGTCTCTTTCTGATAGCTTGTTGTAAGTGTATAGAAATGCAATAGATTTCTATGTTAATTTTTTTACCTTGCAACTTCACAGAATTTATCGATGAGCTCTAGTAGTTTTTCCATGGCATCTTTGGGACTCTATATGTATGGAGTCATAGATGATAGATAATTTATTCACTTTTAATTCATACTTTGGTTTTTGATTTTATAAAAATTCTGCCAGGAAGATTCCTGTACATATGTGGCCAAATTATTGTAGGTATAACCATATCTAACTTTTTTGCTATGTGAAAGGATATGTGCCTTTTAAATTTTGGTATTTATCAAACTTATCTGCAGTAAGAAACTGTATCAATTTGCACCCTCCTTTCCTTAAAAGTGAATGAGAGCACTGTGTGCATGTGCTCAGCTGTGTCAAACTCTGTGACCCCCACGGACTGTAGCCACCAGGCTCTTCCGTCCATGAGATTTTCCAGGCAAGAGTACTGGAGTGGGTTGCCATTTCCTCCTCCAGGGGATCTTCCTGACCCAGGGATCAAACCCACAGCTCTTGCATCTCCTGCACTGGCAGGCAGATTCTAGACACTAGAGCCACCTGGGAAGCCAGAGTATTAGTTTCTTCCTACCCCTCCCAGCATCTGAAAAGTCTTGTACTGGTTTGATAAGGAAAAAAAAAGTTCTCTTGCCATTTTGATTTGCATTTCTTTAAGGATGCGTGAATTAGAGCATCTTTCCACATGTTTATTATCTTTTGAATTTGCTTTTTTAATGAACTCTTTCTATCCTTTGCACACTTTTCTATTGAGCTGTTCTTAAAAATATTCATTTATATCAATTCTATCTAAGTTAAGGAAAAGAGTTCTTTGAATTTGTTTTCCCTGTTTTGAAACTTAGCCTTTTGTTTAAGTTTCAGTTTCTGTCTTTATTTTCCTTTTTTTTTTTTTTTTATTCCAAAGTTACATTGCTACCTAGAGAACATGACTAATTTCTCCCCATATAGTTGCTAGATTTCATAGTCTTTTTACAAAAGCCTCTGTCTTAGATTAGCATTTAGTTAACACACTTTTAAGGATATTTTTTGAGTTATTTTTTACAGTTCATGTTTGATATATCAGAGTTGGATATAAGGAATAAGATCCCAGCTTTGTTTTTATCTCAATGTATACAGATGAGTTGTGCCATCACTACTTTTTATTCGCTAGCCTCTTTTCCCCAGCATTTTGAAATCTCACTTTCCCATCTTTACAGTAAATTCCCTTGTGCGTTACGGTCTATGTCTTATTTTTCTTTGGTTTCATTAATTTGTTCTCATATCAAGCTGCTTTATTAATTGAAGGTTTAAAATATATTTTGATACCATACAGAACTAGAAGTGGACATGTTTTGGATGGGCTACACAGAGAAGGTCTTGCTGGTGGGTGACATTTAGGCTGACATTTGAAGAATAAGAAGTAGCCAGCTTCATGGAGATGAAGGCAGAAACATTCAAGGTAGAGAGAGCTACATACCCAAAGGCTGGGAGAAGAAAACAGCTTGGCTTATCTGAAGAAGCTATTAAAAAAAAAAAAAAAAAAGACCAGTGTGGTGAGCACAGCAAACACAAAAGGGCATGAGATGGGGTTGGAACAATAGGCCCCATTTTGTTGGAGAGCTTGGTTTTGTCCTCAATATAAAGGTGTGCACTTAATGGATCTGAAGTAGAAAAGGGACATGCTCCAGTTTCCCGGTGTATGACGCTGTCACTCTGGCTGGAGATTGGGAGGAGGAGAACAAAAGTTGCAGCAAAGAAGTGTTGTTTCCTCTTCGTGCAAGTAGCTTCTCCTTATTATATTCTATCCCAGCATCTTATTTATTCCTTTTTAGGGTAGTTTCTCTCTTAGTCCTTTTTGTGTCCTTAGGGCTAATACGGAGTTTACCAAGTAGCCTGCGATCAATTTTTGAATCATGAATGAATGAATAAGTAAGCCCTTTCGATTTGCATCCTGGCCCTGTGGAGTGAGAGTTTTAAATCCCATACACGTTTTTAAAAATTGGTAAAGCATTTGAGTAGCGATGGGTGGGTTAAGTATTGGTTAGTTATATTCCAGCGGCCAGACTGAAGAGGATTCATTTAGAGTTTGTCCCGGGTTGCTAGTGAGCTCGAGGGCTGTGTAAGCAAAGTCCCAGCAGAGGGCAGTAGAGGGCCGCACAGGGTTGTGGTGCTGCTGGATTGGCTGCTGGATTGGCCTGGCCCGGGAGGGGTGAGGCGGGTGGCTGGGCAGCAGGCTAGGCAGCTAGACCCCGCCCCAGGCTGGGGCTTAGGAAAAAGGTGACGAAAGTCACGAGTCCTTCATGGGAGCCTAAAGTGCGCTGATGAAGAGCGTGAGGCCATACTTCTGTGTTTAGACTGTGCTGCTGCTTATCACAGAGCATAATGAAGCTCATTCACTGTAGCCTCGTTGCTGCTGCGAAGGGCGGTCTCCCGGCGCAGGGATGGAGAAAGGGGAGAGGAGGAAGGAGGAGGAGGGAGGAGGAAGGGCCCTGAGGTGAAATGGTGAGCACAGATGGGAATTTTGGCCTGGGTCACACAGAATCGGACACGACTGAAGTGACTTAGCAGCAGCAGCAGCAGCAGCAGCAGCAGCAAGGAAACAGGTTTCCTGGAGACTTTTCGGCAAAGCAGGGAATGAGACGTGTTTCAGTCGCAGCCACGAGCTGGGAAGGAGCAAAGGCAGACAGCGCTTTGGGGTTAACAGGAGGTAATTACTGGCTCCTCAGTGGACATTGTCAGAAATAACTTTGAATAATTCTTATGCTCTCTGAATTGACTACTTTTCCTTCTTGTTAGTATAGTTTTCAAATTTTCCACCCTCTCATCTGTACTTTAGGGGGTCAAGGGGGAGGGGGGAGCATAGTGCTCCTTAGCGCTCATCAAGGTGGTAGCAGCCGAGATCAGAGTGACAGGCCCCAAACAGAAGCAACACTTAATCTAGACTTGCCTGCTGGCTCAGATGGTAGCGTCCGCTTGCAATGCAGGGGACCTGGGTTCAGTCCCTGGGTGGGGAAGTTCCCCCAGAGAAGGAAAAGGCAACCCACTTCAGTATTCTTGCCTGGAGAATTCCAAGGACTCCGGTGGGCTATAGTCCGTGGGGTCAGGGTCACAAAGGGTTGGACTGACAGCAACTGAAGGACTGAGCGAGTTTCACTTAACCTAGACACTTGGATTTCTCAACACACACGTTTCACACACACACGTATATACACAATCACACAGCATACATTTTAAAAATTTCAAGTTTTATTGAAATATGATTGACATATTTGTTGTTCAGTTGCTCAGTCGTGTCCGACTCTTTGTGAGCCCACAAACTGCAGCACGCCAGGCTTCCCTGTCCTTCACTGTTTCCCAGGGTTTGCTCAAGCTCACGTCCATCGAGTCGATAATGCCATCCAACCAACTCATCCTCTGTCATTCCCCTTCTCTTCCCGCCTTCAATCTTTCCCAGCATCAGGATCTTTTCCAGTGAGTCGGCTCTTCCCATCAGGTGGCCAAAGCTTTGACTATATGGATCTTTGTTGGCAAAGTGATGTCTCTGCTTTTTAATATGCTGTCTAGGTTTGTCATAGCTTTTCTTCCTAGGAGAAAGTGTCTTATAAGTAGAAGTATATAGCACTGTATAAGTTTGGGTCTTCCCAGGTAGCTCTAATGATAAAGAACCTGCCTGGATTGTTCCCTGGGTCAGGAGGATCTCTTGGTGGAGGGCATGGCAACCCATTCCAGTATTCTTGCCTGGAGAATCCCATGGACAGAATCCCCGGTTGGCTATAGTCTATAGGGTCACAAAGAGTTGGACACAACTAAAGTGACTTAGCACGCATGCACACAGTGTATAAGTTTAAGGTGCACAACATAATGATTTGACTTGTATATATTGCAAAATGATTACTAAGCGTACTTACACTTATATACACACATCTCACACACATGCTTACACAGACACATCGCATGCACATAGCACACTCATGCTTTACAAACAGTGGCATATCAAACATGTCACACACAACACAGCATACCTGCACCCACGCTGATACAGGGGTTTTGTAGCAGATACTATGGTTGCCTCGCCATCACAGCATATATAACAACAATGTGGTTTATTTTAAGTCAAGGGTCAAGCCAACTTTTGGTTTCAAGGGTAGGTTTCAAATGGCCTAAGTCATCAACACAGTCCCAACCCTGTTGGCACAGGAGTGGGCGTGCAACCACATCCATCCATTCACTGTGAATGAGGAAGCATGTCACCCTGGAAACTGCCAGCAGCCATCTTGCTACCCCAAGGAAAGGCTACTTTGGAAAGAGCTGATGGGGGAGGGGGAGGGGAGAGTCATGGATAAACTGGGGTATAGACCCCCACACATTGGGAGCCTCTGAACAACCCGTGCTAGAGCTCACCCTGTCTTTGGACTTTGTGAACCAGTAAGTCGTCCTGTTGTTTAAGGCCTTCGGGTTAGGTTTTCTGTTTCTTATATCATAAAACCTCAGAACAGAGCAGCTCCTCCCCGAAATCCTCTGTAGGAGGCTTTGGAGGGGTTCAGCCTCTGCTTTAAGGAGACTGTTCCTTTCTATCCCCCCTTGGCCTCTTGGTCCTCTAAGTGATTACAGTGGACCTGGAACAGTTCTCAGAGATTTTCATGGATGTCAGAGAGGAAAATAATATTTAAACCCAAGGCCAACTGTAGCCTTTTTGCCTTCAAAGGAAAGTGACACAATTCTGATTTGTGCAGAAATAAATCTCTAAATGGATCTGGTCCCTGGCAGAGGCTGAGATGAGATTCAAGCCAGTGTTTTTGAATTTCAAAGGGTAGGCAACCTGGCTGACAATGTAGATTTTGTATACACAGTTGGCCCTCTGAATCTGCTGGATTTTGCAGCTTCTGATTCAACCAATTGCTCAGCCCTTGGTTGGATGAATCCATGAATAAAAACCCGATGGATACATAGGACTGACTGTATTGATTATCCTACACCATTTTATTTAAGAAACTTGAGGATACATGGATTTTGGCATCCGAGGAAGCTCCTGGAACCGATTCCCTATGGATGCAGAGGCAAGACTGTATACATACATGTTTAATCCCTTTAACCACCCTACGAGGTGGGTATCACTTATCCCATTTTACAGATAATGAATGGGGCTGAGAGAGAGTGTCACCTGCTCAGTGCTACGTAGAGGTGGTGCTGGGCTTCCAACCCAGGGCCCTTTGGCTGGAAACCTCTCGGTCTCCCTTACAGGGCAGCACACCACCCACCACACCCCTGGCTGTCTCCTGTGTATGATTCAGTCTAGGTGGGTCTCCAGGGGAGGGGGCTGCAAAGAAGTGGGAGGAAAGTTATCCTTGTACATTTAACATTTCACAGGAGCGGTGGTGGGAATGGGGAGGATAGAGGACCTTTTATACCAGGGTTCCATTTGTGCTGGGAAGTATCCTGAAATGGACCTTGAAAAGTTAGCCTCTGCCAGGGAGGCAGTGTGGCATGGTGCTGGCCACCCAGCTGGACCTGGGGTCAGGTCTCAGGGTCAAAATTATATAAATTTTAAGTGTACAACATAGTGATTCCCAGTTTTCAAAGACTATATTCCATTTGCCTTATTGTAGAATATTGGCTATATTCCCTGTGTATATTCATTGTGTGTGTGTGTGCTCAGTTGTGTCTGACTTTTTGCGACTCCATGGACGGTAGCCCATCAGATTCTCCTTTCCATGGAATTTTCCAGGCAAGGATATTGGAGCAGGTTGCCATTTCCTACTCCAGGAGATCTTCCTGACCCAAGCTGTGTCTCTTGCGTCTCCTGCATTGGCAGGCAGGTGCTTTACCGCTATGCCACCTGGGAAGCCCCAACAGTATATCATTATAGCTTTTTTTTTTTTAAACTGTATCCATAGGAGGGACAAGATAGGGGTAACAGATTAAGAGGTACAAAGTACATCTGTTTATTGATGACAATAATAAACAAATTAAGGAAGCTGGCATAAAAGGGTTGACTTTCAGAGAGCCTGGTGCCTCTTCTGATATCTGGCTTAGGAATCAAGCTGGAGGTGGCACCACATGATTCCACATGGAAATCTCACCATGGTGTCCAGCCAGGACCTGTTTCCAGATTGTCAAGGCTGGGGAAGGAGTGCAGGTTAGTCTCTCCTGGGAGCTGGCTGGAACTACGATGAGGTGAACAGGGGACTGAGCGCACAGATATCTAAGGAGACGCCCACTCCAGGGGCTGACCTTGCCTTTGCATGAGCCGCAGAAGTGCCTCTTTCAGCTCTGGGCCTCTGGTGCCCGTTGTCTCGTTCCAGTCCTGGCTCTGCTTGCGCACCCATGTGTGTGTGGCCCACATTACAAGGATGAGTGCTCAGGAAAGAGTCCCTACCTGCTGGGTAGGCCCAGTGGATCCTGACTATGATGGACTCTCAGGGAAGACTGTGATGTCTTCCCTGGGATGGATGATCAAACCTCAAGGTGTGAGGCAAAACAGATCTAGAGGGGAGCCAGGTAGAGGCCAGCCCTTTGCTGCTCCTGCACTTTCTGCTGGCACTGCACTTGAGGGGCTGACTGAGCTTCCTCTGCTGGCATGAGCAGACATCCCAGGATCCTGCCACAGGCTCATAGATGCTGGGAGGCCCAAGATCATGCATTTTGCCGCTGGCCTTGTTGCAGGAGCAATGCTGATCCTGGAGCAAGTGGCTTCCTTGGTAGCCAGGATCTTCTTTGGAAGACTTTACTGCAAGCTCAACCTAAAATCTTTTCTAAATTATTCCTAATAGTCCTGTAAGACAGTTAATATCCTGTCATAAATCCTTTCTTGCTTAATCTAGCTTGAGTGGATTTTGTTCTCTTCAATTCACCAGTACAAACGGGATGGAGAGACTTTTACTGCCGGCTTCCTCTTAGCGAAAGATTGTGTGTGTGCTTCGGAAGGAGGCCTTGAGAAATCCTTGGAGAGAAGGTAGTTCTCTTCTCCCACCAACCCTCGCCCCACCCGCACCCCAGGCCTAGGTATCAGCTGGCACTAATGCTCAGGAACTTTTTGAGTTGCTTCTGAGAAAGAAGAGGAAAGAGACAAAAGTGTGATAAGAGGGCAGAGGGATGGCAGAAGGCCAGGTGATATTTAACACGACTCCATCCCAGGAGCTATTCTCCTGTATGAAACCTGTGTGTATAAATTCTTGGTGTGATTGAGTTTTTCTTGTGCAAACCAGATGAGTGGCTGAATTTTGTGTTGGGGGAAGGCGTGTCCTAAGGGGACAGAAATGGTGTGTGAGGAAGCTAGTATTTTGAGAGGTAAGAGGGCCAAGAGACTGAGGTCCCCACAGGGAACCAGCAGAAATGCTGGAGAGGGTGTGGAACTCCTCGATCCATGGGATTCAGAAGTCCAGGCCACTGCCCTGGACATCAAGGCTCAGAGGCCCTCAGCAGATGTCTGGAGGACATTAGGATGCATTTAAGATGGGCTCCTTCATGTTGTGCTTGACTCTCTACTTTACAGCTTGATCTCTCTCCCCCAGGAGCTCTCAAAACACTTAAACGCCACAATCCTTCAGAGCACCCATAACTGTTTTATCCTTATTTATGTGCATTTCTGTCCTCTCATTTACGTTCTCTGTGGGACTCTTAGCTTCTTGAAGGCCTGTCTCTGACGTTACTACATGCACAGAATGTCGTGTATATGTGCTTGGGTGCATTTTTCTGGGGAGAATACCTAGAACTTTAATCACATTCCGAAAAGGGCTCAGGACCTAGAAAATGTTTGGAAACTGCATAACGAGGTCTTCTGGAGACACCTGGTCACAGATTCTTTACTGCAATTCAAAAAAGAGTCATCTTTCAAAAGCCAAATCTATTTCATCCTCTTACTTGCCTCCCATCAAGGCCAAGCATCCGTGGAGATCTAAAGCCTACGAGCTATGCAGGAAATGTAGACTCGTTTCTGGTTTCAGGATTCTGTCAGTCAGGGGCTCAACCAAGTAATGTGTATTTATTGCCTCTTGCCCAGGACGCCTTGCCCTGCACTCAGAGAGGTTTACAAGCCAAGCTGACATAGGGCCAGTCCCTGTGGGTGGGATCCATGGGTGTTGTTGTGGGCTTTCCAGCCAGAGCTATAAATATTTATCAAATGAATGTGTGATGTCAGTCTCTGAAGAGTATCTGGAGTGGTGTGTGTATGTGTGTGAATGTGTGTAGTGGGGGAGCCTGCTAGAGAACAAGAAACCTGCAGAAGCTGGCACGTGATGTTGGTACATTAATGATTGAAAACTAGAGCCGTAAAAACCCATTGCAACTCAGCATCTCTGCAGCCCAGGACTGTGGGGAGGTGAACTCTCTTCTAACTAGTACATCCCAGGTACACAGCCCAGAAACCAAGGATAAACATAAGTTGCTGGCTTCCTGACAACTGCTGAGTTTATAGACTTTCTAAAGATCCCACATTTATCTCTTAAATGAATCCTGCAACACTTTCGTTTGGCTGACAACTTTGCCTGTGTGGATGGGTTCTGTGAGGGAGACGTAGAAGACTGGAGAGGGCCAGCTTAAGCTTTTGTTGACATTTCATGGTTTTTAACTTGGAGCAACTGGCTGTTAAAATGAAATGGCTTTACTCCCAGCTGTAGTTAAGGCTCCAAGATCCTGGCACTTTGCACAGTCAGATCACTTCTGAGGGCCTGCAAACAGTGGCCCCTCCCTCATTTAAGGATATGAAAGGGTAGAAGCTGAGGTGATCAGTAGACACAGGAGGGAGAGTTTGAGGCAAACTGTCCCTGTGCTCTGATTTCTTCTACTCCAATTCTAGATGAGGTTCTGGAAGGCCTGAACATTTTCTGCTCTTGGGACTCACGCAGCTGTCGCTCCAGAACCATGCCACACTGGCCACAGTCTCACTAGCAAAAAGATGCCCCTCTCTCTGCCTTCTCTGGACACCCATGAGCTGGTGTCTGATGCTGAGGCTGCTACTACCTGTGCTGCATAAAAACCAAATACCTCCACACAGACTTGACAGCAGAAATAGTCAAAGGGATGGGAGCTTGGCTCCCGCCTGATTCCTGCCCTCTATGTCATGCTTTTGTGAACCTTATGAGTAGAACCTAAACCCTATCCAGAGTGCTGTTTGCAAAGAAGTCTGAGAAAAATAGTTTTATGTTAGCAGCTCCTGTAGTATTGGGAACACTGGAAGGAGGTTGCAATGGGTATTGAGCATCAGCTCACCTGATCTAATACATTCCTACTCACATTCCGAGGCCCACATCAAATGCTACCTCCTTTCAGAGACTCCCCTCCCATGGCCTTCCCTCCCCAAGAGAAAACGTTCTCTGTGTTCCCATGGCTTATGTAATCCAGGGTGGTCAGTCTCCTTTGTTGAGCTGAAAGCTTCTTGATGACAGCAACTTCTTTTTTAATTGTGCATCGTTGATTTACAGCCTTATATTAGTTTCAGACATACAACATCGTGATCCAAAATTTTATAGATTGTACTCCACTTAAAGTTATTATAAGGACTTCCCTGGCAATCCGGTGACTAAGATTGCCTGCTCCCAATGCAGGGGGCCTGGGTTTAATCCCTAGTCAGGGAACTAGGTCCCACACATGCTGCAAATAAGAGTTTGCGTGCTGCAACTAAAGATTCTGAGTGCCGAAGGCTGAAGATTCTGCATGCTGCAACTAAGACCTGGCACAGCCAAATAAATAAGTATTTTTTTAAATTGTTATAAAATATTAGCTATATTCCCTGTGCTGTTCAATATATTATTGTAACATTTATTTTATACATATTGGTTTATATCTCTTAATCCATGATTCCAAGCTTGCCTCCCCTCCCCCTCCCCACTGGTCATCACTAGTTTGTTCTCTGTATCTCTGAGTCAGTTTCTATTTTGTTCTATTCATTCATTTGTTTTTTTCTTTTTCAGATTCCACATATAAGTGGTAAAATGCAGTATCTGACCGAAGAAGTCTCTGTATAACTTATTTCCCTTAGTGTAATGCCCTCCAAGTCCATCCATGTTGTTGCAAGTGGCAAAATTTCATTCTTTACTATGTCTGAGGAATATATATTATATATATATGTAACTTTTTGCCTTTTCATATCTACCAGGTTGGTAGGTGAACAATATGCTACTGAGGTAGGGTAGAAAAATAACTACAGAAAGAATGAAGAAGCTGAGCCAAAGTGGAAACAGCACTCAGTTGTGGATGTGACTGTGGTGGTGAAAGTAAAGTCCGATGCTGTAAAGAACAGTTTTGTGCAAAAACCTGGAATGTTAGGTCCATGAATCAAGGTAAATTGGATGTGGTCAAACAGGAGATGGCAAGAGTGAACATCGACATTTTAGGAATCAGTGAACTAAAATGGACAGGAATGGGAGAATTTAATTCAGATGACCTTATATCTACTACTGCAGGCAAGAATCCCTTAGAAGGACTGGAATAGCCTTCACAATCAACAATAGAGTCCGAAATGCAGTACTTGGGTGCAATCTCAAAAATGACAGAACGCTCTTGGTTCGTTTCCAAGGCAAACCATTCAATATCACAATAATCCAAGTCTATGCCCCAACCTCTCATGCTGAAAAAGCTGAAGTTGAACGATTCTATGAAGACCTACAAGACTTCCTAGAACAAACACAAAAAAAGAGGTCATTTTCATCATAGGGAACTGGAATGCAAAAGTAGGAAGTCGGGAGATACCTGGAGTAACAGGCAAGTTTGGCCTTTGAGTACAAAATGAAGCAGAGCAAAGACTAACAGAGTTTTGCCAAAAGAATGCACTGGTCATAGCAGATACCCTCTTCCAACAATACAAGAGATGACCCTATACATGGACAATGGTCAATACCAAAATCAGATTGACTATATTCTTTAAGCTGAAGATGGAGAAGCTCTATACAGTCAGCAAAAACAAGACCTGGAGCTGACTGTGGCTTAGATCATCAATTCCTTACTACAGAATTCAGGCTCAAATTGAAGAAAGCAGGGAAAACCACTAGGCCATTCAGTTATGACATAAACCCTTATGATTATTCAATGGAGGTGACAAATGGACTCAAGGGAGTAGATCTGGTAGATAGAGTGCTTGAAGAACTACGGACAGAGGTTCATAACATTGTACAAGAGGTGATGACCAAAACCATCTCCAAGAAAAAGAAATTCAAGAAGGCAAACTGGTTGTCTGAGTAGGCCTTACAAATAGCTGAGAAAAGAAGAGAAGTGAAAGGCAAAGGAGAAAGGGAAAGATATACACAGCTGAATGCAGAGTTCCAGAGAACAGCAAAGAGAGATAGGAAAGCCTTCTTAAGTGACCAATGCAAAGAAATAGAGGAAAACAATAGAATGGGAAAGACTAGAAATCTCTTTTAAAAGGCTGGAGTTACCAAGGGAACGTTTCATACAAAGATGGGCACAATAAAGGACAAAAATGGCAAGGACCTAACAGAAGCAAAAGAGATTAAGAAGAGGTGGCAAGAATACACAGAAGAACTATACAAAAAAGGTCTTAATGACCCAGCTGACTGTGATGATGTGGTCACTCACCTAGAGCCAGACATTCTGGAGTGTGAAGTCAAGTGGGCCTAAAGAAACATTACTACAAGCAAAGCTAGTGGAGGTAATGGAATTCCAGCTGAGCTATTTCAAATCTTAAAAGATAATGCTGTTAATGTGCTGCACTCATTATGCCAGCAAATTTGGAAAACTTAGCAGTGGCCATAGGACTGGAAAATGTCAGTTTTCATTCCAGTCCCAAAGAAAAGCAATGCCAAAGAATGCTCAAATTACATACAATTGCACTCATTTCACATGCAAGTAAGATTATGCTCAAAATCCTTCAAGCTAGGCTTCAACAGTACAGGAACTGAGAACTTCCAGAAGTACAAGCTGGGTTTTAAAAAAGCAGAGAAACCACAGATCAAATTACTAACATAGTCTGGATCATAGAAAAAGCAAGGGAATTCCAAAAAATCATCTACTTCTGTTTCATTGACTATGCTAAATCCTTTGTCTGTGTGGATCACAACAAAGTGTGGAATATTCTTAAAGAGATGGGACTACCAGATCACCATACCTGCTTCCTTAGAAACCTGTATGTAGGACAAGAAGCAACAGTTAGAACCGGACATGGAACAATGGACTGATTCAAGTACGTCAAGGCTGTATATTGTCACCCTGTTTATTTAACTTCTGTGCAAAGTACATCATGTGAAATGCCAGGCTAGATTAATCACAAGCTGGAATCAAGATTGCCGGGAGAAATAGCAACAACCACAGATATGCAGATGATACCACTCTAATGGCAGAAGGTGAAGAGGAACTAAACAGCCTCTTGATGAAGGCAAAAGAGGAGAGTGAAAAAACGGGTTTAAAACTCAACATCCAAAAAACTAAGATCATGGCATCCAGTCCTGTAACTCATGGAACATAGATGGGGGAAATGTGGAAACAGTGTCAGATTTCATCTTCTTGGGCTCTCAAATTGATACAGACAGTTGACTGCTACCATGAAATTAAAGGACACTTGCTCCTTGGAAGAATAGCTATGTCAAACCTGCTGCTACTGCTGCTGCTAAGTCGCTTCAGTTGTGTCTGAACCTAGCCAGTGTTTTTAAAAGCAGAGACATCATTTTGTTGACAAAGATCTGTATAGTTAAAGCTATGGTTTTACCAGTAGTCATGTATGGATGTGAGAGCTAGACCATAAAGAAGGCTGAGTGCCAAAGAATTGATGCTTTCAAACTGTGGTGCTGGAGAAGACTCTTGAGAGTCCCTTGGACAGCAAGGAGATCAAACCAGTTAATCCTAAAGGAAATCAACCCTGAATATTCATTGGAAGGAGTGACCGCTGAAGCCAAAGCTCCAATACTTTGGGCAATTGATGTGAAGAGCTGAATCATTGGAAAAGACCCTGATTCTGGGAAAGATTGAAGGCAGGAGGAGAAGGGGACGACAGAGGATGAGATGGTTGGATGGCAACATCGACTCAGTGGACATGAATTTGAGTAAATTCTGGGAGACAGTGATGGACAGAGAAGCCTGGAGTGCTATAGTTCATGGGGTCACAAAGAGTCAGACATGACTTAGTGATGGAACAACAACAGCTATATGTATGTGTGTGTATACACACACACACACACACACAACACACACTGCATCTTCTTATCCATTCATCTGTTCATGGACTCTTCAGTTCAGTTCAGTTCAGTTCAGTCGCTCAGTCGTGTCCGACTCTTTGCAACCCCATGAATCGCAGCATGCCAGGCCTCCCTGTTCATTACCATCTCTAGGAGTTCACTCAGACTCACGTCCATCGAGTCCATGATGCCATCCAGCCATCTCATCTTCCGTCGTCCCCTTCTCCTCCTGCCCCTAATCCCTACCAGCATCAGAGTCTTTTCCAATAAGTCAACGCTTCTCATGAGATGGCCAAAGTACTGGAGTTTCAGCTTTAGCATCATTCCTTCCAAAGAAATCCCAGGGTTGATCTCCTTCAGAATGGACTAGTTGGATCGCCTTGCAGTCCAAGGGACTCTCAAGAGTCTTCTCCAACACCACAGTTCAAAAGCATCGACTCTTCGGCGCTCAGCCTTCTTCACAGTCCAACTTTCACATCCATACATGACCACAGGAAAAACCATAGGCTTGACTAGACGGACCTTAGTTGGCAAAGTAATGTCTCTGCTTTTGAATATACTATCTAAGTTGGTCATAACTTTTCTTCCAAGGTGTAAGCGTCTTCTAATTTCATGGCTGCAGGTCAACATTTGCAGTGATTTTGGAGCCCCCCAAAATAAAGTCTGACACTGTTTCCTCTGTTTACCCATCTACTTCCCATGAAGTGATGGGACCAGATGCCATGATCTTCGTTTTCTGAATGTTGAGCTTTAAGCCAACTTTTTCACTCTCCTCTTTCACTTTCATCAAGANGAAAACTTAGCAGTGGCCATAGGACTGGAAAATGTCAGTTTTCATTCCAGTCCCAAAGAAAAGCAATGCCAAAGAATGCTCAAATTACATACAATTGCACTCATTTCACATGCAAGTAAGATTATGCTCAAAATCCTTCAAGCTAGGCTTCAACAGTACAGGAACTGAGAACTTCCAGAAGTACAAGCTGGGTTTTAAAAAAGCAGAGAAACCACAGATCAAATTACTAACATAGTCTGGATCATAGAAAAAGCAAGGGAATTCCAAAAAATCATCTACTTCTGTTTCATTGACTATGCTAAATCCTTTGTCTGTGTGGATCACAACAAAGTGTGGAATATTCTTAAAGAGATGGGACTACCAGATCACCATACCTGCTTCCTTAGAAACCTGTATGTAGGACAAGAAGCAACAGTTAGAACCGGACATGGAACAATGGACTGATTCAAGTACGTCAAGGCTGTATATTGTCACCCTGTTTATTTAACTTCTGTGCAAAGTACATCATGTGAAATGCCAGGCTAGATTAATCACAAGCTGGAATCAAGATTGCCGGGAGAAATAGCAACAACCACAGATATGCAGATGATACCACTCTAATGGCAGAAGGTGAAGAGGAACTAAACAGCCTCTTGATGAAGGCAAAAGAGGAGAGTGAAAAAACGGGTTTAAAACTCAACATCCAAAAAACTAAGATCATGGCATCCAGTCCTGTAACTCATGGAACATAGATGGGGGAAATGTGGAAACAGTGTCAGATTTCATCTTCTTGGGCTCTCAAATTGATACAGACAGTTGACTGCTACCATGAAATTAAAGGACACTTGCTCCTTGGAAGAATAGCTATGTCAAACCTGCTGCTACTGCTGCTGCTAAGTCGCTTCAGTTGTGTCTGAACCTAGCCAGTGTTTTTAAAAGCAGAGACATCATTTTGTTGACAAAGATCTGTATAGTTAAAGCTATGGTTTTACCAGTAGTCATGTATGGATGTGAGAGCTAGACCATAAAGAAGGCTGAGTGCCAAAGAATTGATGCTTTCAAACTGTGGTGCTGGAGAAGACTCTTGAGAGTCCCTTGGACAGCAAGGAGATCAAACCAGTTAATCCTAAAGGAAATCAACCCTGAATATTCATTGGAAGGAGTGACCGCTGAAGCCAAAGCTCCAATACTTTGGGCAATTGATGTGAAGAGCTGAATCATTGGAAAAGACCCTGATTCTGGGAAAGATTGAAGGCAGGAGGAGAAGGGGACGACAGAGGATGAGATGGTTGGATGGCAACATCGACTCAGTGGACATGAATTTGAGTAAATTCTGGGAGACAGTGATGGACAGAGAAGCCTGGAGTGCTATAGTTCATGGGGTCACAAAGAGTCAGACATGACTTAGTGATGGAACAACAACAGCTATATGTATGTGTGTGTATACACACACACACACACACACAACACACACTGCATCTTCTTATCCATTCATCTGTTCATGGACTCTTCAGTTCAGTTCAGTTCAGTTCAGTTCAGTCGCTCAGTCGTGTCCGACTCTGTGCAACCCCATGAATCGCAGCATGCCAGGCCTCCCTGTTCATTACCATCTCTAGGAGTTCACTCAGACTCACGTCCATCGAGTCCATGATGCCATCCAGCCATCTCATCTTCCGTCGTCCCCTTCTCCTCCTGCCCCTAATCCCTACCAGCATCAGAGTCTTTTCCAATAAGTCAACGCTTCTCATGAGATGGCCAAAGTACTGGAGTTTCAGCTTTAGCATCATTCCTTCCAAAGAAATCCCAGGGTTGATCTCCTTCAGAATGGACTAGTTGGATCGCCTTGCAGTCCAAGGGACTCTCAAGAGTCTTCTCCAACACCACAGTTCAAAAGCATCGACTCTTCGGCGCTCAGCCTTCTTCACAGTCCAACTTTCACATCCATACATGACCACAGGAAAAACCATAGGCTTGACTAGACGGACCTTAGTTGGCAAAGTAATGTCTCTGCTTTTGAATATACTATCTAAGTTGGTCATAACTTTTCTTCCAAGGTGTAAGCGTCTTCTAATTTCATGGCTGCAGGTCAACATTTGCAGTGATTTTGGAGCCCCCCAAAATAAAGTCTGACACTGTTTCCTCTGTTTACCCATCTACTTCCCATGAAGTGATGGGACCAGATGCCATGATCTTCGTTTTCTGAATGTTGAGCTTTAAGCCAACTTTTTCACTCTCCTCTTTCACTTTCATCAAGACGCTTTTTAGCTCCTCTTCACTTTCTGCCATAAGGGTGGTGTCATCTGCATATCTGAGGTTATTGATATTTCTCCCAGCAATCTTGATTCCAGCTTGTGTTTCTTCCATTCCAGCGTTTCTCATGATGTACTCTGCATATAAGTTAAATAAGCAGGGTGACAGTATACAGCCTTGATGAACTCCTTTTCCTGTTTGGAACCAGTCTGTTGTTCCATGGACTCTTAGGTTGTTTCATATCTTTACTGCTGTAAAGAATGCTGCTATGAACATTGGGATGCATGCATCTTTTCAAATTAGTGTTTTCATTTATTCTGGATATATATCTGGGATAGAATTAGTTTTTTGAGCAACCTCTATACTGTTTTACATAGTGGCTTTGCCAATTTACATCTCACCAACAGTGTATGAGGGTACCCTTTTCTCCACATCCTGGCCTACATTTGCTATTTGTAGACTTTTCGGTAATAGCCATTCTGACAGTTGTGAGGTGACATCTCATTGTGGTTTTTGATTTTCATTTCCCAGATGATTAGTGATGTTGAGCATCATTCCATGTGCTTGTTGGCTATCTGTATGTCTTCTTTGGAAAAATGTCTATTCAGGTCTTCTGTTAATTTTTTTAAATCTTTTTAAAATATTGAGTTGCATAAGCTAAATACACACACACACATATATTTTGGTAGTAACCCCTTATGGGTCATATTATTTGCAAATATTTTCTTCCATTCAATAGGTTGTCTTTTCATGTTGTCAGTGCTTTCCTTTGCAGTGTTAAAGCTTTTAAATTTAATTAGGTCCCATTTTAAAAATTAATTGATTGATTAATTTGGCTGAGTTGAATTTTAGTTGCGGCATGTAGGATCTTCTGTTGTGGCCTGCAGGCTCACTGGTTGCTGTGGAGCAACTAAACCTGTGCGCTGCAACTACTCTAGAGTGCAGGGCCTTCAGCAGTTGCAGTGCACAGGCTTAGTTGCTCCACAGTATGTGAAATCTTAGTTTCCCAACCAGGGATCAAACCCATGTTGCCTGCAATGCAAGGCATATTCTCAACCACTGGACCACCAGGGAAGTCCCTGTTTTGCTTTTTTTTTTAATTGAAATATAATTGTTTTACAATGCTATGTTAGTTTCTGTTGTGCAACATTATGAATCAGCTATATGTATACATATATCTCTTCCCACTCACCCATCCCCATCCCACCCCTTTAGGTCATCACAGAGCACTGAGCTGAGCTTCTTGTGTACATCACCTTCCCACCAGCCATCTATTCAACACATAATGGTGTATATATATATATGTATATATGTCAAAGCTATCCTTTCAGTTTGCTCCCCCACCGTGTCCACAAGGCCATTCTCTACATCTGTGCCTCTATTCCTGCCCTGCAAATAGGTTCATCAGTACCATTTTTCTAGATTCCATATATATGTGTTAATACACGATGTTTGTTTTTCTCTTTCTGCCTTACTTCACTCTGCATGACAGGCTAGGCTTACTGACTTGCTTATAATGAATAGAATGTGACAGAAGCAATGTGTGACTTCTGAGACTAGGTCATAAAACACGTGACCTGATCACTCCCTGATCAACTCAGTTCAGTTGCTCAGTCATGTCCGACTCTTCACCACCCCATGTACCACAGCACGCCAGGCCTCCCTGTCCATCACCAACACCTGGAGTTTACTCAGACTCATCTCCATTGAGTCAGTGATGCTACCCAACCATCTCATCCTCTGTCGTCCCCTTCTCCTCCTGCCTTCAATCTTTCCCAGCATCAGGGTGTTTTCAAATGAGTCAGCTTTTTGCACCACATGGCCAAGGTATTGGAGTTTCAGCTTCAGCATCAGTCCTTCCAATGAACACTCAGGACTGATCTCCCTTAGCATGGACTGGTTGGATCTCCTTGCAGTACAAGGGACTCACTCTCAAGAGTCTTCTCCAACACCACAGCTCAAAAGCATCAATTCTTTGGCTCTCAGCTTTCTTTATAGTCCAACTCTCACATCCATACATGACTACAGCAAAAACCATAGCCTTGACGAGACAGACCTTTGTTGGCAAAGTAATGTCTCTGCTTTTTAATATGCTCTCTAGGTTGGTCATAACTTTGCTTCCAAGGAGTAAGCGTCCTTTAGTTTCGTGGCTGCAGTCACCATCTGCAGTGATTTTAGAGCCCCACTCCCAAATAAAGTCTGCCACTGTTTCCGCTGTTTCCCCATCTATTTGCCATGAAATGATGGGACCAGATGCCATGATCTTAATTTTCTGAATGTTGAGCTTTAAGCCAACTTTTTCACTCTCCTCTCTCACTTTCATCATGAGGATCTTTAGTTCTTCTTCTCTTTCTGCCATAAGGGTGGTGTCATCTGCTTATCTGAGGTTATTGATATTTCTCCCAGCAATCTTGATTCCAGCTTGTGCTTCATCCAGCCCAGTGTTTCTCGTGATGTACTCTACATATAAGTTAAATAAGCAGGGTGACAATATACAGCCTTGATGTACTCCTTTTCCTATTTGAAACCAGTCTGTTGTTCCATGCCCAGTTCTAACTGTTGCTTCCTGACCTGCATACAGATTTCTCAAGAGGCAGGTCAGGTGGTCTGGTATTCCCATCTTTTTCAGAATTTTGCAGTTTATTGTGATCCACACAGTCAAAGGCTTTGGCATAGTCAATAAAGCAGAAGTAGATGTTTTTCTGGAACTCTCTCGCTTTTTCGATGATCCAGTGGATGTTGGCAATTTGATCTCTGGTTCCTCTGTCTTTTCTAAAACAAGCTTGAACATCTGGAAGTTCACGGTTCACGTATAGCTGAAGCCTGGCTTGGAGAATTTTGAGCATTACTCTCTGATCAGTCTGGGGCAAGCCAGCTGCTGTGTTGTGAGGACACTCTAGCAGCCCTATGGAGAGAGGTCCACACAGCAAGAAATTGAGGCCTCCTGCCAACAACTAGGGCCGACTTGCCATAAATTTTCTTCCCCTACAACGGAAACTTCCATTGGACCTGATAGGACATTCAGGGCTTCTTCTTCCCCTGATCCATTAACGTGGTTAAAAATGATACCTTGTTGACTTAACTTTGTTTCCTATGAGTTGAGGCATAGTGGATAGAACTAAGGCTCTCCATTTTCTTTTAAAAAATATATATTTACCCTGAAGATATCAGGGTAGATGTCATTATATCCATTTTACAGATGAGGAAACTAAAGCTCAGAGAGGTTCAATACTTTCCCCTAAATTCCACAGCTCCTAATTGAGGCTCTCTGTTTTCATTCAGGGTTACTGGTTGGTATTAGCCAAGCCTGATCAATCCTGCCAAGAAAGGTGAGGAGGTATATCAGAAGCTCGGAATCCCCTCACCTCTCCTCATCAAAGAGGAGCTTATGGTCCTGGAGAACCCCAGGGTTTTGGGCATGGTTCTTGCTGGAGAAAGGAGAACCTATCAAGGAGGTGTCTTCTGGGCCCCAGCCTACCCTGGTGCACTGCGTGTGGGTGAGTGATCTGGGAAGGCTGAAGGAGAAGGGTTGCTACTCAGCAGTAATGCAAGAGCATCCAGCCTGGCTTCCCAAGCAATGCCTCTAACAGGAGAGACCCTCTCTTGGCTTCCTGGGACAGTTGAGGATAAATGAGCAAACTAGCAGAAGGTAAAAATTAGCTTTTCCAAGGGACTTCCCTGGTGGTCCAGTGAGTAAGATTCTATGCTTCCAATGCAGGGGGCCTGGGTTTAATCCCAAGTCAGGGAACTTGAGCCCACATGCTGCAACTAAGATCCATGCAGCCAAATAAATAAATGAATAAATACTTTTAAAAAAAAGAACTATGTTAAAAAAAAATTTTTTTTTTTTGCTTCTCCAAGAGGGCAGGGCCTTGGCAATCCTTGGCCACTTTTCCCATGCTGAAATCCTACATATTTTCTTTCTGACTTACACAGTCAACACATTTTCTTTCTTTCTTTCTTTCTTTTTTTTTTTGGTGAGTGTGTGTGACTGTTTTTCCTTTATTTATTTAACACATTTTCATTGTAAAATAAAGTTCAAACAGTATGGAAAAAGAAAAATGTTCTCCTTTATAAGCTTAATCCCATTTTCTCCCCATAAGAAACAATAGCTAACAATTTGACTCACAGCCTGCCAGACCTCATGGATCTTGAGGCTTAACTGTATCTCAGATGTGTGATATACATGTATCACACTGTATTTATGACCCTGGAGCTTATTTGTTTGTTTGTTTTTCGTTTGATGATAAATCATTGACATCTTTTGCTCATGTCAGCACATACAGATCTAATCCTCCCTCTTTTCTAATAGCTGTTTAATTTCCATAGTATGTGTGAGGGGAAGGAATAAAAAAACTGTGCTAAGAATAACCACTTTTCACTGCCTTCTCTGGAGTGGGGAATGAGAGTGTACTGAATGGAGCATTTGGCAAGTTTGAGTGGAGGAATGTTGGGGAAGGAGTTGTGGAGAGCAGAGTTATTCTTTATAATGGTGGTGGTGGAGGGTGGATTTGGAGCCGCTGAAGCCATGTGGATGGAAAAATGAAAAGGGGAGTCCAAGGTTGCTGGCAAGATGGAATATGAGTGCCCTGCACAGTGATCCTGCCACACAGTCCTAACATCTTTTTTTTTTAATTAAATTTATTATTTATTTTTTAATTTTTATTTTTACTTTATTTTCCTTTACAGTACTGTATTAGTTTTGGCATACATTGATATGAATCCATCATGGGTGTACATGAACACCCAAACATGAACCCCCCCCACCTCCCACTCCACATCATCCCTCCAGATCATCCCCATACACCAGCCCCAAACATCCTGCATCCTGCATCGAACATAGACTGGCGATTCATTTCTTACATGATAGTATACATATTTCAATGCTATTCTCCCAAATCATCCCACCCTCTCCCTCTCTCTCTCCCTCAGAGTCCAAAAGTCTGCTCTACACATCTGTGTCTCTTTTGCTGTCTTGCATACAGGGTCCTCATTACCATCTTTCTAAATTCCATATATATGTGTCAGTATACTGTACTGGTGTTTTTCTTTCTGGCTTACTTCACTCTGTATAATCGGTTCCAGTTTCATCCATCTTATTAGAACTGATTCAAATGTATTCTTTTTAATGGCTGAGTAATACTCCATTGTGTATATGTACCACAGCTTTCTTATCCATTCATCTGCTGATGGACATCTAGGTTGTTTCCATGCCTTGGCTATTATAAACAGTGCTGCGATGAACATTGGGGTACATATGTCTCTTTTAATTCTGCTTTCCTCGGTGT
This sequence comes from Oreotragus oreotragus, assembly GCA_006410675.1. Classification (NCBI taxonomy): domain Eukaryota; kingdom Metazoa; phylum Chordata; class Mammalia; order Artiodactyla; family Bovidae; genus Oreotragus; species Oreotragus oreotragus. The sequence continues at coordinate 11,550 of SJYX01018777.1, read as the reverse complement.
GTATGCCCAGCAGTGGGATTGCTGGGTCATAAGGCAGTTCTATTTGCAATTTCTTAAGGAATCTCCACACTGTTCTCCATAGTGGCTGTACTAGTTTGCATTCCCACCAACAGTGTAAGAGGGTTCCCTTTTCTCCACACCCTCTCCAGCATTTATTGCTTGCAGACTTTTGGATCACAGCCATTCTGACTGGTGTGAAGTGGTATCTCATTGTGGTCTTGATTTGCATTTCTCTGATAATGAGTGACGTTGAGCATCTTTTCATGTGTTTGTTAGCCATCCGTATGTCTTCTTTGGAGAAATGTCTATTTAGTTCTTTGGCCCATTTTTTGATTGGGTCGTTTATTTTTCTGGAATTGAGCTGTATAAGTTGCTTGTATATTTTTGAGATTAGTTGTTTGTCAGTTGCTTCATTTGCTATTATTTTCTCCCATTCAGAAGGCTGTCTTTTCACCTTGCTTATAGTTTCCTTACAATTGTAATTTATTTTTAATTGGAAGATAATTGCTTTACAACGTTATGTTGGCTTCTGCTGTATGACAACGTGGATCAGGTAGAGTATAGGCACGTATCTCCTCCTCCCGCCCCGAGCCCCCCTCCCTCACGGCTCAGCCCACCCCTGTAGATGGCCACAGAGCCCCGGGCTGAGCTCCCTGTGTTATGCAGCTGCCTCCTGCTAGCTGTTTCACTCAGGGTAGTGTACATATGTCAACGCCACTCTCTCAATTCGTCCCACCCTCTCCTTCCCCTACCGTGTTCACAGGTCTGTTCTCTATGTCTCTGTCTCTATATTCTTGCCCTGTAAATAGGAACATCAGTATCATTTTTCTAGATCCCATCAGTTCAGTTCAGTTCAGTCGCTCAGTCGTGTCCGACTCTTTGCGACCCCATGAATCGCAGCACGCCAGGCCTCCCTGTCCATCACCATCTCCTGGAGTTCACTCAGACTCACGTCCATCGAGTCCGTGATGCCATCCAGCCATCTCATCCTCGGTCGTCCCCTTCTCCTCCTGCCCCCAATCCCTCCCAGCATATATATGCATTAATATACAATGTTTGATGTACTCTTTCTGACTCGCCTCACTCTGTATAACAGGCTGTAGGCTCATTCACCTCTCTACAGGTCCTCACAGCTTTGGCAAGCTTACTAAATTTTGAATGAATACATTCCTCATCTCTTGAGCATATATCCTTAGAATGACTTTACAAGGGTGATATTACGGGATCGAAAAGTAGGATTTGTCTATGGTTCTTGTGACATTTTTGTTAAACTTATCCCAAGGAGCTGTAAGCATTACATTGTCACTCATAAAATTTTCCTTTTTAAAAGTGTATATTGGATTAGAATATACATCAAAGGACATTCAAAATGCTTATCCGTGTCCCACAAAAGGTTGGTGAGGAAGTCCTGCAGTGGTGTGAACCCAGAGGGAAGCAAGTGCCCTGCCACCAGCTTCCTGAAGGCTGGCCTTGGTCCCAAATGATGAGCCCATAAGCTCATATCTGGGACCCGAGACACTCCAGGAAGCAGCGGTGGCCCACTGATAGTGTCTGAGAAATGCTCGGGAAGTGGCTGGGCGTTTTGGTATCCTATCTTATAGGAAGTCAGGGCCTACAGTCAGAAGAGAAATGAGGAAAGCATGCTCTGTCTGGAGATGTTAAAGGCTTCATGACCTAGGACATGAACTAGACCTAGTAGCGGCAGAGGAACCCAAGCGAAACCCAGGATGGCTGTAAGCCTGCAGCTGGGGCAACTGCCTTATGCAAGATTTCCCGCATTTGCTTCACTTGCACATGAGGAATTATTTCTCCAGTAGTTAGATGAGAAGCCTCTTCTCTTCGTTGTTCCCACCAAAGTCAAGCCCATGGACATCAGCCTCAGAGACCAGTTACTTCTGACTTTAGGCAGCATTTTCCCGGAGGGGCTCCTGTGGCCTGTCCCCACCTTCTGGCCTTGAATTTCAGCCTCCCTGGTCTCTCTGGATCCCAGATCCTGCATTTCTGCCTCTGTCTTGTTCTTATTCCTCTCCAAGCTCAATTTCTAATAATTGCCCATCTATTTCCTGCCTGCATGGAATTCTCATTGGCTTCTTTTGGTCCCCAGTACCACCCACCTTGTAGATCCATGACTGAGCCTGTCAGGTCCATGAATAATGTCCCCACTTCCTTGCCAAATCCTGTTAGCTGGATCTCAGGCTGTCAGCCCTTGCTGACCTGTTGTCCATCCTGGATCCTGTGCGGCCATCTGGAAACTGCCAAGTGTGGTCCATGCCAGTGGCATGTCAGGAAATCCATTGAGCTGACAACAGTGAGTTGAGCATGTCCACATGGGGAGCGCAACTACCAGGCAGAGCTCATGTGAGCCTGGTTCCCATGACAGCATTATTCATAACTCTTGAGGCAGTGGTGGGTGGTATAGAAAAGAACAGGGATTTCAAAGTCAGGCAGCAGAAGTCAAATCTTGGCTCCATGATGTAATACTTTGGGCAAGTTTCTTAACCTTTCAAAACCTTAAAGGCCTTGTTTGGAAAAATGAGGATTAAAAAAAAAGGACCTAGGGACTTCCCTGGTGGTCCAGTGGCTAAGACTCTGTGCTCCCAATGAGAGGGGCCCAGGTTCGATCCCTGGTCAGGCAACTAGATCCCACATGCTGCAACTAAGAGTTCTCATGCTGCAGTTTAAGATCCCATGTGCCACAACTAAAGATCCCGCATGCTGCTGAGAGTCCCTCATGCCACAGCTAAGACCTGGCACAGCCAAATAAAATAACTAAATAAAGATTTTTAAAAGGACCTGACTCATCAGGCTGTTGTAGGGCTGGCTGAAATAAGGGATCATGATTTACAGTGAGAATTTCTCAATGGTGAGAGTACTCATTTGTTAGGGATAGCACTACACAGTACTGAGCACTTTGTAATTCGACCACAGGAGTATGTTGTCTCACAATTCTGGCGGCCAGATGTCTGAATCAGGAGTCAGCAGGGTTGGTTCCTTCTAAGGGCTGATCAGGAAGGATCTATTTAAGGCCTCTCTCCTCAGCTTGTAGATGTTCATCTTCTCCTGTGTCTTTTCACATGGTGCAGAGTATGTGTGTGTTTGTATCTGTCCAAATTTCTCTTTTTATGAGGATACCAGTCATTGGATTAGGCCCACCCTAGGGACCTCATCTTAAATGATTACATCTGCAGCGATCCTATTTCCAATATGGTCACATTCTAAGAGGGCTAGGACTTTAATATATGAATTTTGGGTAATACAATTCAAACCATAAGAGTAAGTTATCATTATTTGTTAGGAGTGGTTGTATAGCCCTGATAACTGATGGGATAGTAGAATTCAATGGTAACCATTCAACATTCGAAATGAAGTAACTTCTACTGAGATAGCAGTTGTATCAGTCACACATTGGTAGTGGCAGGCCTGTGGGGCCCCACAAGCCTCCAAATTTATGTGTAGGACCTAAACTTGTAGATGTTCTTATTTCCCCTTTTCTCTAAGCTGCGGTGACAGTGGTGGTGGGTAGTGATGATGGTAGTAAGCTCCCAAAGTGTCAGAGAGGCTATCCCCAAGCCCCTGTCCATGCTGGATCCACAGAGCCCAGAATTGAGGTCAGATCCCAACTCTCTTCACCTTCTTTCCCTCCTATATTCAGCTCAGGTCACTGTGAAGAAGCTTCATACCTCATGGCAAATTACAGCATCACTGGGAATTCAATCCCTGATAAGTGAAGGGGATGTCAGCTACCTACTCTCCTTGTTCTATAGGAAATCTAGGTTCCTATGAAGGCCGAGGATTCCTATGAAGGCCAAGGACAAGCAATGCCCAGAACTGACAGCTGGGCCTTCTTTATGCCAGACTAAGGGGAGTGGAAAAGCTGAAAGCCAAAAGGATGTCAGGGTGTGTACAGAGTGGAACAGAAGACCTTTCATCCCTGATAACACTTATGCACACCCCAATACATTCGATGCTATTCATGGGAACCGAAGGTCATGGCTGACTCTTCCCGCCTGCTCCTCCAAGGAGAGTCATATTTAGGAAAGCTTTGCTCTTAGAAGGAGGCAAGAACATAGGTGCTTGAGTCTGGGCTGCACACTTTCAGCATTAATGTGTCAGGATCTTAACACCAAGGAGACCTGAGTTTGGACAGTTGTTGCTCCGCTTCTCACCAGGTCACGGTTCTAGCTCTGAACACTGTGACCAGATTTATGTGACTAGAGACAGTAGAGAGTCACTGGGATGTGGCCAAGCCTGAGAACACTGCAACTTCCTCTCCAGCTTCATCCTTGGGCACACTGGCGTTGTGAGGACACAGAACCAGGTTCTCAACTCTGTTCTTTCTTCTATTAATTATCCCAGAATTCCCTTTCTGATTTCATCTTCTGGATCAGCTCAGATTTAGAAAATATTTATTGAATATACATACCATGCTAGCAATTTAATATACGTCTTCTTTGGGAAAATGTCTATTCGAGTCTTCTGCTCATTTTTAATTAGGTTGTTTGTTTGTTGGATGTTGAGTTGTATGAATTCCCTTCTGTAAGTAGTTTTGATTTTGATATGCCTGTGGAAAGAGTTCAGGGTCTTCCCATTCCATCTTGGCCACAAACCAGCAATCTTTTGCAAGAAATGGCATGGACTTTTTTTTTTTTTGAGAGAGAAGTTATAGGCATTTAGGGGATTCTAAAACTTCCATTTCACATGAGCTCATTAGTGTCTTTTTTTGGCCTGTCACTAGTTAGGGCAGTGGTTCTCAAATTTCAGTGGGAATTTCTTAGAAAGCTTGTTAGAAATGACAGAACCCCCTGCTCTACAACCCTCAATCTGGAATAGAATCCAGGAAATTCAATTTAAAGCATGTGTAACAGGCAGTCACATGTTGAGAAGCACTACTTCAGGAGAAGGCTTCCAGATGTAAGCCTGCCTTGACAGAATAATTAGGGGAAGGCCCACAATCTCAATTTTATAGAATTACATTTTTGTTTATACAAGGGGTTTTGTTGAATGCAAAAACCAAATATAATAGTATTTTTAGGCCATCAGGGGACTTTTCCTTTAAGTACACTCACAAATCAGAAGAGAAACCTCTCTCAGCAAAGTGTTTTCCTAGTTTTGGTTCAAAGCATACGGTCACCTTTCAAAGGGTAAACTTTAGCATGCCATTTGTTCAGATGGGGCAGTAATTGCTAACTCTCCAAATGCCAAGTGTGGGGCTGCTTAAGGCCTTGAACAATCCAGGCCTGCCACAGAAAGACTCTGGCACTTGGAGTATTTTCAACATTTTAAAATTCCTGTGTTGGTCTCTGCTGAATAGGTTTGCTTTTTCTAGCAATGGGATCTCTCCTTGTGAATTAGGACAAATTAGCCCGTGATCCGGGGAAGGCAATGGCACCCCACCCCAGTACTCTTGCCTGGAAAATCCAATGGACGGAGAAGCCTGGTGGGCTGCAGTCCATGGGGTCGCTAACAGTTGGACAGACTGAGCGACTTCACTTTCACTTTTCTCTTTCATGCATTGGAGAAGGAAATGGCAACCCACTCCAGTATTCTTGCCTGGAGAATCCCAGGGACGGGGGAGCCTGGTGGGCTGCCGTCTATGGGGACACAGAGTCGGACACGACTGAAGTGACTTAGCAGCAGCAGCCTGTGATCACTGTGCACTTGCTGGAGGGTCTACTTTGGGGCTCTGCCCCTTTCTTAGCAGAGCTGGGCGCTCCCAGTGCAGAACTGGGGGCAGAGAGTTGCCTTTGGAGATGGACTAGAGGCAGGTAGGTGGCCAGTCTTGGCAAATGAGGGAAGGGCATGGAAGCCAGGACACTGCAGACAACCTTAACCTTTTGGGCTGGTCCCAGGCAGGTTTAAACATTTCAGCTTTCAGGATGTGGAGACAGAGAATGGGGATCTTTGTTTGGAGAGACTCCTGGCACTGCAGTAGCAGGAATGTCCAAGAGAAAACAGGCAAAGACGCAGAAAAGGAAATGGTGTCAAATTAGTAGAGGAAAGGGGGCTAAAGAGATGACGTCAGAGCAAGGGCATCAAAGGGAGGCAAGCAAATGTGGTTGTGAGAGAAAATTCTGGTGCTAAAGAGGTTTGGATTTGAATCAGAGCTCTGCCACCTGCTAGCTGTGTTTCCTTGGAAAGGATACTTCACCTTTCTAAATCTTAATTTCTGTAAAATAAGGGAAGAATACTACTTACTTATATATTCTTGTGTGGTGGTGGTAGTGGTTTAGTTGCTGAGTTGTATCCAACTCTTGCTGCCTCATGGACTGTGTAGCCCACCAGGCTCCTCTGTCCATGGAATTCTCCAGGCAAGAATACTGGAGTGGGTTGCCGTTTCCTTCTCCTGGGGATCTTCCTGAACCAGGGATCGAACCTGCATCTCCTGCATTGCAGGCAGATTCTTTACCACTGAGCCACCAGGGAAGCCCCAAATTCTTGTGTAGATTCATGTGAAGTAATTCATATGAAGGGCTTAACAGGTCTTATCTGGCATGCATTACACCACCAGGCTCCTCTGTCCATGGAATTCTCCAGGCAAGAATACTGGAGTGGGTTGCCGTTTCCTTCTCCTGGGGATCTTCCTGAACCAGGGATCGAACCTGCATCTCCTGCATTGCAGGCAGATTCTTTACCACTGAGCCACCAGGGAAGCCCCAAATTCTTGTGTAGATTCATGTGAAGTAATTCATATGAAGGGCTTAACAGGTCTTATCTGGCATGCATTACTATGGATTGACTGCTAACTGTTATAACCATAAACCACCTTCACCTTCTTGATTTTGCATAAAATTGTTAGGAACTACCTTCCCAACTTGGTGTACAAGCAAAGTCATCTTCTATGAAATTTCCAAGCACCCACAGTCCTGTCTTTTAGCCGGAAGTCCAGTATCTTCCACTCAAGATGTCTTTTCCCTTGAATTTTCTAATAACCTCGGAGGCTTACTCAGTCCAAACGTACAGTCTTGCCTCCAAATGCCAAGCAGAGAACTCTAGAGTGTTATTGATTCAATGATGATGTTGCTGCCTCTGTTTCTGTTGTCATCATATGGTGTCACAGTTGAAAAAAGTCTCAAATAGCTGTGATCATTGCCATAGCAATGCCTTCATTGGTCTAGAACTCTCTGTGGTAGATTGTCTTTACCCTTCTTGTGAAAGGGTTGTATTTTTCACTTTGCTGATGTCCAGCTTGGCCCTATGACTTGCTTTGGCCAACGAAACGAAAGTAACACATGCTGCTTCCAATCAGAAACTTCAAGAGCCATCACTCCCTGTCTTTTTCTTTTGCCACAAAATTGGCAATGTGGGGTTGCTTCTTTAGTTTGAGTCCTGGAGTGAAGAGTTCACAGAGAAGAGTCAAACCACAGCCAGAATGTAATATGACTAAGACATAAACCTTTACTGTTGTAAGCTGCTGAGAATTTGGAGTTTTTTGTTACTATAGTATAACCTTCTCTAACTGACTGATATATCCTCTTGAGTCACAGGAGTGTCTCTTATTCAGGTTCTAAGGTTATAGCATTTTTGGAAAGACTTTTTTATTTGGCTGTGCCAGGTCTTAGTTGTGGCGCATGGGGTCTTCAGTCTTCATTGTGCGTGCAGACTCTTAGTTGTAGCATGGGAGAGCTAGTTCCCTGACCAGGGATTGAACCTAGTCCCTCGACATTGGGAGTGCAGAGTCTTAGCCATTGGACCACCAGGGAAGTCCCCTAAAGTTATAGTTCTTTTAGTTCATACGTTTGACTCAGGCTTTACACCCAAAGCACACCACTACATCAGGGTGGCTTGGTTGAGAGGGGCCTGCAGCCTCAGTTACGAGCTCCACCATCCCCAACCCCCTTCCTCTGTAACTAATGAGGCTCTTATCACAGGTCCCAGCCCAGACCCTCATGATGTGTGCCCCTCTGGGGCCCTTGATATCACTTTCTGCTCACAGATTCCAACTGGGGCCCTCCCAATACATCAGTGAGATTATAATAATGTTCCTGCAAAAAGGAAGGGTTAGGGGCTCAATGCCCTTGCTTCCTATGCAGATTTACCACAGTGGCCATATCGCAGATGTTTGGGAGAATTAGTCTTTGTCAGACTACAGGAGTTTGTTACATCTCTTTCCTGTGTACAAGTGCTTATTTGTCTTATATTAGTTAGAGGAGGTCACTCAGTTGATTTTTCCCCCATAGTAGATATAGTCTACCCCAATGTAGTTTGCTATTCCCACTTCTAATGACAGCAAAAATTATAGGCTTTTATTTTGAAGTCCACATTAGCAGCCCCTCTGTTATATGTAGATGTTATATGGAGGTCTTAATGAGAGGGCCTGAGGGCAAAGCGAAGAGGTAAATGATTCATAAANGCTATTCCCACTTCTAATGACAGCAAAAATTATAGGCTTTTATTTTGAAGTCCACATTAGCAGCCCCTCTGTTATATGTAGATGTTATATGGAGGTCTTAATGAGAGGGCCTGAGGGCAAAGAGAAGAGGTAAATGATTCATAAAGAGACAACATCATTTGTTCTAACCCATTCTCCTTTTTCTCCTTCTAAAAACTCCAAAAAATAAGATGAAACTCTGAGAGTTCAAAGAATTATTCTCACGCAAAATCGAAGGCGACATCACTCAGGCTTTCATATTAACACAACTAGAAAAGGTATGTGAAGGGTCTATGGTCAGCAGTGGATTTATTTGTTTAAGTTTTGGCTGTGCTGGGTCTTCCTTGCTGTGCAGGCTTTCCCTAGTTGCAGCGAGCAGGGGTTATTCTCTAGTTGCGGTGTGGGGGCTTCTCGTTGCGGTCGTTTCTCATGCTGTGGAGGACAGGCTGTGGCGGACAGGCTGTAGGCACACAGTTCAACTATTCCCACTTCTAATGACAGCAAAAATTATAGGCTTTTATTTTGAAGTCCACATTAGCAGCCCCTCTCTTATATGTAGATGTTATATGGAGGTCTTAATGAGAGGGCCTGAGGGCAAAGCGAAGAGGTAAATGATTCATAAAGAGGCAACATCATTTGTTCTAACCCATTCTCCTTTTTCTGCTTCTAAAAACTCCAAAAAATAAGATGAAACTCTGAGAGTTCAAAGAATTATTCTAACGCAAAATTGAAGGCGACATCACTCAGGCTTTCATACTAACACAACTGGAAAAGGTGTGTGAAGGGTCTATGGTCAGCAATGGATTTATTTGTTTAAGTTTTGGCTGTGCTGGGTCTTCGTTGCTGTGCAGGCTTTCCCTAGTTGCAGCGAGCAGGGGTTATTCTCTAGTTGCGGTGTGGGGGCTTCTCATTGCGGTCGTTTCTCATGCTGTGGCGGACAGGCTGTAGGCACACAGTTCGGTAGTTGTGGCTCATGGGCTTAGTTTCTCCATGGCACATGGAATCTTCTGGGACCAAGTATTGAACCCGTGTCCCCTGTATTGGCAGGCAAATTCTTAACCACTGGACCATCAGGGAAGTCCAGCAATGAATCTTTTAAGCACGAAGGAGGAGGGGAGACCTAGCCAGGCTCAGGGAGAGGAGCTCTCGATACAGGGAGTAGAGACCTTTCAGTCACTGTTGTCTGGTCTCCCTTTGCCGGTGGGTGTAAGCAACAGAATGGCATTTTAGAAGTGTCTTTCTGGCTACTGAGGTGGGGGGACTGGATTGGATTGGACAAAGGCAAGAGTAAAGGTAAGCAGACTCGTTAGCAGGAAGTAGGAAAGACACATGTTTATTGTATGAATGAATGAAGAAATGAATAGTAAGCTGTGGATTNAATACAGGGAGTAGAGACCTTTCAGTCACTGTTGTCTGGTCTCCCTTTGCCGGTGGGTGTAAGCAACAGAATGGCATTTTAGAAGTGTCTTTCTGGCTACTGAGGTGGGGGGACTGGATTGGATTGGACAAAGGCAAGAGTAAAGGTAAGCAGACTCGTTAGCAGGAAGTAGGAAAGACACATGTTTATTGTATGAATGAATGAAGAAATGAATAGTAAGCTGTGGATTTTAAGCTGTGACTTTTAGTCCCTGAACATGCATGTGCTAAGTTGCTTCAGTCATGTCTGACTCTTTGTAATCCCGTGGACTGTAGCCCACCAGGCTCTTCTATCCATGGGATTCTCAAAGCAAGGATGCTGGAGTGAGTTGCCATGCCCTCCTCTAAGGGATGTTCCCAACCCTGGGATAGAACCCATGTCTCTTACATCTCCTGCATTGGCAGACATGTTCTTTACCACTAGCACCACCTGGGAAGCCCCTTTCCATCCCTGCTCTTGGCCAAAGGCCGTTCTCTGCGGTGTGTGTCATGTTCCCTAAGGGCTACGGCGGGTCTTCAGACTTCTGGAAAAGTAAACTCTTCCCTTGCTGCTGTCCTCCACTGACTCTACAGATCCCCACTCTCTCCCTTCCTGGCAGGTCCCTTGGACAGTAGCCCCCGAGATCCGCTCTTATTTTCTTTGAGCAATTTGGAGTTTTTGGAGCTTGACCGTAAGCTGGCATAAAGTCTGGTTCTAGGATTTGGCATGTTCCCCCTTCTTCACCTCTCATAGTTCTGAGCTGGGGCTTACTTAATAGCAAGTACCACCTTTTCTCAGAGCCTTTCTGGTTCACATCACAATTTTAGCCCACCAAAAATCCTCACCCTACCCCATAGATCTACATTTGAAGCACAAGCAGATTCCTTTGGGTCATAGGGTGACAACCTCCACGCAAAGCCAAGGTGGCTCCCCAAAGCTATGCACTTCCAAGGGGTAACTTATCAATCTGGCCCTTACAGCTCTTAGGGAACCCATCACCCAGGGGCCCTGTCCTAGGGTCCAGCCTTACAGTTTTTCATTCCCAGAGTATTTTCAACATTAAAAAAAAAAAAAAAATCAAAACAAGGAGCAGCATTCCCATCCAAGAAAGATGAGGGAGGTCTCTAGTACCCCTCAAAACTAGCTTTTGGAGAATCCAAAACAAGCTTTAAGATGTCTTTTGCTTCTAATCCAGAAGAAGAAGGGATGATCACAAAGGAAGGCTCAGATCCAAAGTGAATTCTTTTGTCTAGTACATGGTTTATTTTAAATGTGAAAGTTCAAGGTTACACAAACAAATGGGTTGGATGGGACATTTCTGAATTCTGAAGCATAGACATTTCTCCATGTTTGGAGGATGTGCTCAGATACGTGTTTGTGCAATTTTTGTCATTGTTGAGAGAAAAAAAGGTACTGAGCCTGAGGAACACTGCACCCAGAATGTTGTGAAAAATAAAGAAGTGATATTACAGGGCCCAGAATCCCAAGGATGGGAGGGAGAGTGAATATGGCCCTAGTTGGTATTATCTTCGCATGGCCCCAGGATACCTGGTTGAACAACCTCTTTCGGATATATCACACCATAAGTTGGGTAGATTTACTGACTGAATGGAATGAATTGGGCAGATAAACTGCTGTCAAGATGACTGACCTAAAGAAATGTTCCTTCTACTTTTCTTTCATTTTTACCTATCTAATTTTGTTTAAGTCTGAATCTGGTAATAAGGAGTTCATGATCTGAGCCACAGTCAGCTCCTGGTCTTGTTTTTATTGAGTGTTTAGAGCT
>SJYX01018775.1:97142-113298 GCA_006410675.1 Oreotragus oreotragus | reverse complement strand
GGGGGGTTCATGTTTGGGAGTTCATGTAAAAAAATAAATAAATACAAAAAATAAATAAATAAAATAAAATAAAATAATATCCTATAAAATGCATTTTCCTTTGCTACATAAATCATTTAAACACTGTTCTACCATACCTATAGTCTCTTTAAACTTGAATGTTTATCTATAGCACATTTTGATAACTTTTCAAGTGATAATTTCCAACATTTTTCCCCACCAATATCATATTTAATCCTATTTGTAACTGCCTTTTAACCAGAAATACAATATTTTTCCTCAGGAATATCAGTTTACTTGAAAAACAAGTATTTATTTGACTTAGAACATCTACAAAATTTACTCCCACATTTTCTTGTGTTTTATCTCCATATTTAAGATGCATTACCATTCATGCCAGTTAGAATATTTACTCATGGTGTTAGTGCTATTACTGCTAATTATTCCCTGAATTGCTTAGGATTTAAATCTAGCCTTAAGTACTCCATAGTTAGTTACTTTTTAAGATCCCTCTTTGATGCAATATGGTCAACAGAAAAATCAATTATTTAAGGTCTTAATATTACTATTTGAAACACATTGGCTTGGATTACATTTTTTAAAAACAGGATTAAGGAAAAGATCTTTGTACTATCCACTTGAAACTTGTTATGTCAATTTTCATTCTCTTTTACTGTAATCAAAATATTTAGTGGGGTCCAGAAGTGAATTTTCTGTTCTTCTGTCCTTCCTGGCTAATCTCCCCATGACCAAAGCTTAACAATTAAATGACAACCACAAGCAATTCTGAAAACAGGAAGAAACTCAATATGATTTATTTGCAACCAGAAAACAGAGATTTTAAAATAAAGTGAAAAAATACACATGAACAATTCTGCTTCAAAGATACCTTAAACTCAGTCTATTGTAGGCAGAAAAATGTCCCCACCAAAAGAAGCTCCCTTCTTAATTCCCAGGAGCTGTGACTTTGTCCTCAAACTTCTTTGTTGTAAAGGGACTTTGCAAATGTGATTATGTTAAAGACATGGAGAGGGAGAGAGTATCCTGGATTATTCAATTGGGTAATCACATGATTATTCAATTTCTAATCACATGAAACTTTAAAAGCCAAGAACCTTTCTGACTATGGTTGGAAGGAGGTGTGATTATGGAAAAATGGTCAGAGATGGAAGAAGGCAATCACCAGCTATGGAATTTTAGGTACCTTTACAAGTTGGAAAGGACTTCCCTGGTGGTACAGAGGTTAAAGCATCTGCCAGCAATGTGGGAGACCTGGGTTCGATCCCTGGGTCGGGAAGATCCCCTGGCAAAGGAAATGGCAACCCACTCTAGTATTCTTGCCTGGAGAATCCCATGGACAGAGGAGCTTGGAGGGCTACAGTCCACGGGTCGCAAAGAGTCGGACACGACTGAGCGACTTCGCTTTCACTTTACAAGTTGGAAAAGGCAAAGAAAGGAATTCTCTGCTAACTGCCTCAAGAAAGGAACACAGCCCTCCCAACACCTTGGCTTTAGCCTACTGCAACTTGGTGTTAAACTTCTAACCTTAATAACTTTAAGACAGTAAATCTGTGCTGTATTAAGCCATTAAGCTTATAGTAATTTGCTAAGTCAGAAGTACAAAACTAATGCACAGTCCAAGATAGAATCTATGACTTAACACTTAAACCAGGCCTTCCCGCACTGTTCTTGATTTACCAGGGGTATTCCTATACAAGCAAACCTCATTTTCTTGCACCTTGCTTTGTCGTACTTCATAGGTATTGTTATTTACTTTTTTATAAATTGAAGGTCTCCGGTAACCAGTGTTAAGCAAGTCTGTCAGTACCGTTTTTTCAACAGCATTTGCTCACTTTGTGTTTCTGTGTCACACTTCAATAATTCTCACAATATTTCAAACTTTTTCATTATTACTGTATTTAGTATGGTGATCTGTGATCTTGATGTTATTACTAAAACTTGCTGAAGGCTCAGATGATGGTTAATATTTCTTAGCAATAAAGTGTTTCTAATTAAGATATATACATTTGACATAATACTATCACACATTTAATAGACTCCATGCCCTGGGAAACCAAAACCTTTGTGTGATTCACTTTATTTCAATATTCATTTATTGTAGTGGGGAGAAATTGAACCTGCCATGTCTCTGAAGTATGCCTGTATTTTTGACAATTATTTTCTCTACCATATTATAAATTTCATGAAGACCAATTTGCTCAATGTTTTCCCCATTTGACTTTAGATAAATTATATAATGTATAGACCTCATTTATCTTATCATAGCTGCATATCTTAGTTGTTAGAAGGAATCAGCCTGAAAATAGACTTCCAAGAAACATTTACAGCCTTTGAGATATTTGTTTACATGTTAGGGAAATATAGTGAGGTAAGAATGTGTGTTCCATATGTTCTCCTCCTCCTTACTTCCAAGCACATACCCAGGTCCCTTGCATTTCTTTACTTTAGGTTATTTTGCAAAGCAGAAAACAGTGGTTGTCTAGAGCCTTTATTTCTGACTTTTATTGAAGGAGTTATTCTGGGAGTATATTCTAACTGCCCTACTCTTAAGGGCATCAGAGTAGGTAAAGGATGAATCTTATAAAGACAACAAAGATGTTGAAAATTGAGAGGTGGAGAGAGCATAATGAGAGAGAAGTGTGTCCATGAATCCTTGGTACATATTCGGGGTGATGAGACTTGGAGCAGAGGAGTGGGAGGACTATGCAATGTGCCTTCAGAGGCTGGATTATGGGCACCAAGGTCAGAAGCTGGTCTGAAATCAACAGAGCCAATAGACTAAACGTTTTGCTGACTGTACAATGGACATCTAGACATGGGCTAAGATGGGACTGCTGCCATCAGATTCTTCCCTGACATATGGTTCTACATGGAACTCTGTGACAAATAGGGAGTAGCAGACTAAATGTCTCACCCACCTGGCAGAAGGACTCAGCATTAAACTGATGCCAAGAACCCATGATGGATTCATGTCAATGTATGCCAAAACCAATACAGTACTATAAAGTAAAATAAAGTAAAAATTAAAATTAAAAAAAAAAACATATGTCTAAGATATCCTAGAAACTACATTAAAATTTAATGTGTTAAAGTATATGAATATTTTGTATTCCCCTCAAATGCAGGATTCGGAGAAGACAATGGAAACCCACTCCAGTGTTCTTGCCTGGAAAATCCCATGGGCTGAGGAGCCTGGTGGGCTGCCATCTATGGGGTTGCACAGAGTAGGACATGACTGAAGTGACTTAGCAGCTTAGCAGCAAGTGCAGGATTACTGCATCCTGGTTTGAAGTATTTTGGTGCTCAAATTGCTTATTACAAGTGATACTTCTGATGAAATATATTCTAATCTCATTTTCTTCAAAAGATATGGGTAAAATATGTACAAACAGCTAGACTTGTAGAGCACTAGCACATAGAGTAAATAAGGGATGGGAATTTGGATAAACAGGATGTTTGATGATTCAAGTAAACTTGTAAAAGTAGGTGATGATTTGAATGAAACAGAACACTTTTCTAGGAGAGAATGAAGAGGTGACAACTGAAGTAGCTACCTCCCATTCACATTTGATGACAGGAACTAGAATCTGGGTCAGCTAGATTGTGACGGACATTGTGAAGAAAACACTATTAACAAGGTACAAATCAGGTTTTGAGGGAATGGGGAAAATAAATAAAGGAGAACCACAGGTTAACACTTTCATAGAGACATATTGCTATTTTCCAAAAATCTCAGAAATATTACTGAATTTTGGAGATAAAAATTTTTGTGATAGCATATATTTTTAAAAAACAAGCAATATTTATAATATTTAATTTAAATGGAAAAACTGGAATAAGCTCTCTGTGGTAGCAGCTAGCAAAGGTATAAGCCTACAATGATTTCTCCTTTCAAATTGAATTTTTTTTGCATTCATGCTTCACAGCTTCTTTTGTTTCCTAGGATATTCATTTCTAGTTGGTTGCCTTCTATCAATAATTATTTTTCAATAATTCCCATATGATCTAACCTTTCATTAGCTTCAAATATAGTTTTTGTCCTTGAAGATTGCCCTTTAAAAAAAAAAGAGTTGTCCAATTTATCTTAGTCATGCCTCTGAGAAACATATTCCACTAGTTCTTTCCCCTTCTGAATACCTAGTCCTGAAGTGTTCACATAAGCATAACATTGTAGCTATTTATTCAAGTGAGCTAAATGACGGATGTTTCCTTATGATGACCTAGTTTCTATCCTTTCTCTGTTCAGCCTAAATTTAAGCTTTTCTAGAGAAATGATAAGCTTTCAACTAGACTCTGTTTTAAGGCATATCTTTGTAAATTATTAAAATAAGAAAAAGCAGAAGTTGAGTCATTTAAGTTCAAGACAACGGACTAATTTAGAAGGAGGTGTGATCCTGAGAACTGAACCCAGTCTTCCTATACTGCTTACCAGGAATCCATGGCTGAGTAGTAGAGTGAGAATTTTGAAGTACATGTGTGAGTAGCAACTACACAAAGTTTGTCATTTTATTACTACCTCCACCAAGAAACTTTGAGAAGGCCAACTGTCACGCTTATTGGTAGTCACAATTTATCAGTGATACAAGACAGCAATAAATTGACCTGTCATATAATAATTTTAAAAAAAATCTTATCCCTGTAGGGGGAACTCAATAAATTGATTTTCCTGGACCCTTGCCTTCTGGCTGGGAAGGCATTACTACACTCAGTTGTAAAACGGGGATACAAAATGAATTATACTTCCAAATAATTACTTTAACTTGCCTGAGTGTACCAAGTGAATAATGCTGGGCAGTGTATATGAAAATAAACAGAGGTAGAATGCTGACAATATCCTAAACTGTCCCAGTAAAGATGAAAATATATTCATAACAAAGGAGACAACACTGAATAAAATGGTGTGTAGATTATTTCTGTTCATTAGGAGTCAGATGTAATTCTAGGCATTTCTGCCAATCCAAAACTTCCTAAAATTTCCTTCATCATTAGTTTCCTGCTAAATCTTCTTGTTCCTGGTCTTTAATTAAATTATACCAGGTTTTGATTCTTCAGATTTCTTAAGCAAGCAAGCACTTCCGTACACATTGGAACGATGACACTCACATTCAGCTTTGCCACAATGAACAAACTGGCTGAGAACACATACCTGCTCTTTGCACCGTTCCTCACAGGTTTGGACCCACAGGCAGGCAGAGTTCACAGATGCGCTGCACTGTTTCATATGCATCCGGCAATATTCAGGACTTTACATCCAAGCACACACATTACAAGAGTCTTCTCCAACACCACAGTTCAAAAGCATCAATTCTTTGGGGCTCAGCTTTCTTCACAGTCCAACTCTCACATCCATACATGACCAGTGGAAAAACCATAGCCTTGACCAGACAGACCTTTGTTGGCTAAGTATTATCTCTGCTTTTGAATATGTTATCGAGGTTGGTCATAACTTTCCTTCCAAAGTAATTTTTACAGGAAGTGTTTAATTATGAAGTCATTTTCTTTTAGAGAAAAATTAGGAAATTCACATTTAATACTACATTTAAATCAATAAAAAATCAAAGACCTTTTTATATCTTGCTGCTGCTGCTAAGTCACTTCAGTCATGTCCGACTCTGTGCGACCCCATAGATGGCAGCCCACCAGGCGCCCCTATCCCTGGAATTCTTCAGGCAAGAATACTGGAGTGGGTTTCCATTTCCTTCTCCAGTGCATGAAAGTAAAAAGTGAAAGTGAAGTCACTCAGTCGTGTCCGACTCTTAGCGACCTCAAGGACTGCAGCCTACCAGGCTCCTCTGTCCATGGGATTTTCCAGGCAAGAGTACTGGAGTGGGGTGTCATTGCCTTCTCTGTTTTATATCTTAGAAAGTGCTTTAAAATTATAAGCATGATATAGATGTCAATGGGTATATCTGTTTGTATATTTTTGCCTTATCACCATTCTCTTCCACATATCAAAGTTTTGCAAAATCTTGTGTATTTTATCCTTCCTCAAATCTCACATAGCCTCCTCCTCCTCTCCCCTTCTGCTGATTAATCTCATTTTTAATTTTGTTAAAAAGTTCATTTTGTCACAATCAAATTTACCAAAGTTCCTTCCTTGATTACATATTTGCTCCCAGTATGCTTGATATGGGGCTTCCTTAGAGATCTCTTTTTCTAACTGAGATGCAATGGATAGACCTCCAGACTCAGGCCACAGTGACATTAGATACTAATATATTTCAGATGTGTGACTTATTCAGACATAGGTAATAGTAGTTCAAGTAGTGCAGGACTAAACCAGTGAAGTCTCTTTTACATATATCTTCTCTTGAGCCAAAAGCAAAGAAAAATCAAGTTAGTGCTTTGTCCTAGAAGAGTCTCTTCCTAATATGTCTCTTAAAAATTACTTTGTAATGTGGCTGACATTAAACACATATAGACATACACTCACACCTCCCAAACTACATACACTCTACAAACAAAAACAAACCTACCGAGATAAACACACACATACAAAGCTTTGGGGATCAGTCTACCAGTCTAAACTAAAAAATATTTTAGAAAGAAAAATTATTATAAGAAAATATTCACACTGAAAAAAAAAAAACAACAACCCTGTAATATGCCCTGCATTATGGGACACAGAACCTGCCCCTCTTTGTTCAGTATTATCTCAAAAGTGGTAGATGAACTTGACTTATATTTAAATATAGTCACAAAACTTCTATATTAAATAGCAGTCAACTCCACCAAAACAAGTTTATCTTTCCCACTAAAATATGTTAAGTATGTTTTTATGCCACTAGATGAGGATAGAGATGATACAATGATAGCTGATACTCTATTAAATGGTACACTATTAAATTTTTTTTAATTGAAAGATAGTTAATTCACATCATTAGCTTTATGTATACAGAATAGTGATTCAGTATTACTAGAGATTATAATTCATTAAGTTATACAAGATAATGGCTATAATTACCTGTGTTATACAATGTATCTTTGTTGCTTATCTATTTTTACATAGCAGATTCTATCTCTTAAGCCCATATCCCTAACGTGCCCCTTCCTCTTTCCTCTCCTCATGGGCAACCACTAATCATCTGTGACTCTGTTTCTGTTTAGCATATATACTCATCTGATTTTTTTTTTTTTTTAATTCCATGTATAAGTGATATTCAGTATTTGTCTTTCTCTGACTTTATTTCACTAAGTATAATGACATCTAGGTCCATCCATGTTGCTGCAAATGGCAGAATTTCATTCTTTTTTTATGGCTGTTAATATTCTGTGTGTACATGTATGTGTATATATACACACATCTCTGAATGGATACATGTGTACATATACGCTTCTTTTTTATCCATTCATGTGGTATATGTATACCATACCACCTACCATTCATCTGTTGATGGACAGTGGGCTGCTTCTGTCTGGCTACTGTAAGTAGTACTGCATGGGATACTGCTACATGGGGGTGCCTGTACCTTTTCAAACTGTTGTTTTTGTTTTTTCCAGCTATATACTTAGGAGTGGAATTTCTGGGTTCTACTTTTAGTTTCTGAGGAAACTCTGCATTGATTTTTATAGTGGTTGTGCATTTATATTCCCACAAACACTGTCTAGGTTTTCCCTTTTCCTGATATCCTCACCAGCATTTGACATTTGTAGACTTTTTGACATTGCCAAGCTGACTGATGTGAGGTGATATCTTGTGGTTTTGATTTACATTTTATAGATGAAAAAAATAAGTACAAATTTTGAGTAATTTTTATTAAGTCATACCATATACCATGGATTGTTGAGCTATGAGTAAGCTTATAATATGAAAAATATTGAACAATTTTTATAAACATAGATCAAATATAGAAAAAATTCTGTGACACCCAATGAGAATACTCTCAACCTTATATCATTTCACCTTTTGCCATATTACCATTTCCTCAGTATTTGCTTTATTTTTAAATATTTTATTCCCAAATGCTATTTAGCACAAAAAACTAAAAACTATCATTAAAAAACCTTCTCTAAATAATAAACTATGTCCCTTATTACAAGGAAAATATAGAAGTCACTTTAGACAATTTTCCCCTAAACAGTTTATACTGGACAATTTCTATAAGTCCACAAACTATGTACATTTTATAATATTTCTTGGTATGTAAGCTCCAGAATTAATTTAGTACACTAAATGAAAAGTCACCCTTTTCAAAATGAAAATTCATAAGTTCTACTATAACCAGTGGCTGGGATAGTATTTATCAGCTACGGTTTAAAAATCACATTATTTTATAGACTTCGCCCAACTATTTTATGGAATTTCTAGCCACTCTTGGAAAAAAGCTATCTTTTTCTAGTCCTATGAATTTATTAAAGTGGTATACTTATAATCATGTGTAATACTTTAAAATTTTAACTGGGGTTGGAGGACTAATAAACTATTTTCATGAACAAAATACTGAGTAGCAGATATTATCTTCATTTATAATTGCAGTTTCTAATGAGTTTGAGATTCTCCTTCCCCCCTTCTTTTACAAAAAGCTAATTCCAAGTTTTAAGGGTAAATCATGGGTAGTCTAAGCAGCCCACTCTTGTGGCTCAGTTCTGTTGCCAGGCATTGATTCAATTTGGGCTTGTGATGCAATCCTGGCTAATGAGATAAATAAAAACCATTTACTGAGAGATGCTTGAAACTGTTTCTTTGATCTTACAAAGTTCAAAGAGAGAATCCCTCTTTCCCTGATGGGCATTGTCATATCTGTGATCTTGCGGTTATAATAGCAGGCAGCCTAAGGACAAATTCAACTACAGAAAGTGGGAAGATGGTAATAATTTGGCACCATAATGGTATGATTATGCTACTAAATTCAGCAATTCTGGACTGTACTTTGCCTTGAATCTGGTTACATAAACATAAATTGTTCTTAATTATATGAGCCCAGGGTAGTTAGTTTTTCTATTCATGAAGTCAAAATATTGAAATAGATATATGAATGCCTCTATCTCAAATTTTATATTTTATTTGCAATCTCTAAATTCATTAGTAAGTTTTACAAATATGGTATTATAACTTATATATTTGAGTATGTAACAATAAAATCAGTTCCAATTTGTATTCTTAGATTCATCATACAGGATATGACTTAATTTATTACATATATGTATACTATATACATGTAGGTAAGAATAATCAAAAACATTTTTAGGGATAATACAAGTTTAGTCAATTGTACTAAAAACTACAAAAATATGTGCATTCTTCTAAAATATCTTGCATCTAGTATATATGTATGTTTGCTAAGGCTCCTCAGTCATGGGTTGACATCTATGGATGCTGTTTTATTGAATAGTACTAAATATTGATATTAAATATCATGAATTGGCTATAACAGATCCTCTCACATTCTTACAAATTCTAGAATGAGAACTTACCTTCAGTCAATTTTCTATTTCTTTTTTCCTGGAAACTTCACACAAGTAGAACATTGCTTATGGTAAAATTGACCAATTAGGTACACTGCATCTGGAATGAGAATATTTTGTAAATACTTAGTATAAAGCCATGGTTTTGAGCATTCTTGATTGCAGTGACCCTTGTAACTTGCCTGTCCTTTGCTGAACCTGAAAACCATACCCACTGAATTGTCACAAGCAACATTAGCTCCTCTGAGGAATAAGTATCACCCTGGGATGGCTTCTGTACCTCACCAATACGTCATCTTTCATTCCCTCACCCCGGTCTATCATCTGAAGAACCAGATAGGATAGTTCCTGGATGCTACACAGACTATTTCAAGGACACCCGTACAAGTTGGATAGGCATCACTACCCTGTTGGAAAATTGTGTTTTCTGGCCTAAATTCTTCTAAGTACTACTGTTAAACATAGCCTATGGCAGGTATCTTGTGAGCCTGACTGTTCAGTGGACTCTAAGAATAACCCCTGAGCATTTTTCAGTGTGATACTGCAGATACGGTCCTTAGAAAATGCATAATTGATCATTTGTTTACCAGAAGAAATCCTATCATCTCTAATGTGAAAACAGAATTTCAATTAAATAAGTCATGTATTGGATGCTATCTATCCTTGTAAAAAATGAGATACAAAAAGAACAAAAAGAGACTTCTGGTTATGAAAAGTTGTAGGAAATTGTTGCTCCCTACAAAAGCAAACAAAAAAAAGTGAATATAAACCAGATAAAACCAAGTCACAGTTACTTTAAAAGGCAACAGAAGGCTGATGATTAATTTAATTAAAGAAACTGAGGCAAATTTAAGAGAGAAAAGTCTATTCTAAGAGAATAGTTACATGGCTATTTTCACTGGAAAAT
Organism: Oreotragus oreotragus; assembly: GCA_006410675.1. NCBI lineage: Eukaryota > Metazoa > Chordata > Mammalia > Artiodactyla > Bovidae > Oreotragus > Oreotragus oreotragus. Next base: position 102,965 of record SJYX01018775.1, on the reverse strand, counting down.
GAAATGGAGGAATCCTATGGAACCTCAGCTTTAGAAAAATGTCTGCAGCTACCTCCAACTTTTCCCACTGATTTTCAGTGAGTGCATAGGTAATATGCTAAGGACAGGGCCAGAGCAGGAGAGCTGAAAGATTAGCATAGGAGGCACATGGGGCCTTCCCAAGCGTGCAAACCATCCCTCCAAATACTGAGATCAGCAACACGGAGAATAACTGAGGTGCAGAAAGCTAGTGCAGGTGTTAAAAACTAAGAGGATTCCCTAATATGCCTGGAAACTGGACCGTATAGTATAAATCGTGAGATCTCTAGAGACTTACTAATCACCTCTCAAAACATTTGAAGCTACACGTGAACCAAATCTATGCGAAGGTGTAAGAGTGCCCGGACTCTGCTCAACTAGCAGAATGACACGGTAACATTATCAGCCTTTCAAAGGGAAAGACATGCTTTTCCTTATCACTTATTCTAGTCTCCAGTGTTATTTTACACAATGCCTAGCATACTACAATTTTTTTTAAATTTCCATGAAGATGCAGGAAAATGAGACCCAAGATGAGAAAAGTAAATATACTCTAGAAACAAATACACAGATGGCCTGATATTTTAATTTTCAGAAGGGAATTTAGAATGACTATAATAATTATACAGAAGCGTACATGAAAGGTGTATGCGTTAGCCAGGGTTCTCCAGAGAAGCAGAACCAAGATAATGCACACATATACATACACACACACACTGACATATGTATGGAAACCGAGAAGTCCATAAATCTGCCATCTACAAGCGAGAGCACCAGGAAAACTGGTTGTATAGTCTAGTCTGAGTTTGAAGGCCTGAAAATCAGAGAAGCTAATGGTGTAACCTGCAGTCTGAGGACAAAGGCCTGAGAGCCAGGGGTATGTTTGTTAAGCCACAGAATCAGAAAGGCCAGAGCACAAGCAGCTCATACCACCCAAAGCACTAGGAAATAGACGCTCCAGATTAAGGGAGAGAGAGAATTCACCCTTCCTTTGTCTTTTCATTCTATTCGGGCCCTCGATGGATTAAGTGATGCCCACTCACACTGATGAAGACAGGTCTTCTTTTAATTAGTCTACTTAATCAAATGCTATTTTTTTCTAGATACTCTCATAGACACAGCTAAAAATAAGGTCTTACTGTCTAGTTGGGCATCCCTTTGGCTAATCAAATTGACACACAAAATTAACTGTCACCGTGTATAATAGGCATATGTGTGTTAAACATGATAAAACTAACAGAAACCTGGAAACAATTTTTTTTTAAAGTAGCCAAAATGGAAATGCTTAAAATAACTATATAAGTATAGTATTTTTAAAAAAGGAATTCACTGAAGATCTTAAAGTAGTCACTTGATCCTCTTTTGATGTCAGCAGAGAAAAGATCATTAAAATGAAGATAGTTCAAACTGAAACATAAGATAAATGGGAAACACAACAAAGAGTAGGCCCCTGCTCGCTGCAACTGGAGAAAGCCTGCACAAAGCAAGGAAGACCCAGCACAGCCCAAACTAAGTAAATAGATGTTTGCAAGAGAATGAAAGTGAACAAAGTTATGACAGGCTCCCTGGGAAGATGTGGAGCAAAATTTAATGTATGTATATGATTATTGGAGTACATGATAAAGAGGAGAGAGAAGATAGGGCAGAAAATTATTAGGTAATGGGCAAAACTTTTCCTAAGTGGGTGAAAAATATCACCGAGGTTCAAAAAGATGAAACTACCTCAAGAAGAAAAATGCAAATAAAACCACATTAGGTCCACCAGATTAGGTTGATCATTCTAACTGCTGAAAACCAAAGATACAGCAAAAATTTTTAAAGTATCCAGGGTCTAACACAAGATGATTAAATAGAAACAACAATAAAAAAATAACAGCTGCTTCTCATCAGAAATAATGAGGGCCAGAAAACAATAGACATCCTTAAAATATAAAAATGGGGGAAAATAAACCCATATACTTACAATTCTGTATCACTGAAAACACTATGTATATATGAAAGCCAAAACTATTTTCTGAGACTTTATCTTCAGCAGACCTGTATTATAAGGGATACTGAAAGTTTTTCAAACTGAAAGAAATGATTACATACAGGAATTTGGCTGCTGAAAAAAAAAATTAGAAGTCAATATCTGCATATTTATGAACTACCTTTACAAGTTAACTTATGAATAAACTATATAAGTGTGTGTAAATATATATATGTATGTAATCACTAGTGATTCAAGAAAATAATAAATCATGGAATTATTACATATGTAGAAAATTTGATAAAGAGATCAAAGTTCATGAGAAGAATAAAGTATTATAAGGTTTTAGCTATAAATTCATAAAGATAGTCCTATTATTTGAAAACAGACTGAAGTTAATATTCATATTGACAGTTATATCCAGTGATCATGGTATTGGGATCTTTAGTTACAGGTGATTAAAAGCAGGAACCCATATTTCCCTATGGTGTTTGAAGTCATGCTGCTGCTGCTAAGTCGCTTCAGTCGTGTCCGACTCTGTGCGACCTCACAGATGGCAGCCCACCAGGCTCCCTCATCCCTGGGATTCTCCAGGCAAGAACACTGGAGTGGGTTGCCATTTCCTTCTCCAATGCATGAAAGTGAAAAGTGAAAGTGAAGCCGTGTAGTCGTGTCCGACTCTTTGCAACCCCATGGACTGCAGCCTTCCAGGCTCCTCCGTCCATGAGATTTTCTAGGCAAGAGCACTGGAGTGGGGTGCCAGTGCCTCCTCCTGGATGGAAGTCATACCCACTACAGAACTACACATGATGAAGCTCAATGGGGAAGTCTGCTTACATCCCAATCTTACTATTACTAGTTATTATCATTATCCAGACTTAACCTTCAACCCAGGGAAGAGTATTAGAAAAGAGAGAAGGATGGTAAAAGTGTTAGCTCCAGCTGAAATCACGTAGATTCTATGGCTTTTCTCCAGGTCTTTCTCTTCTCTCAAACAATAAAAACTATACAGAAAGACTCTACAAAGGAGAAGACAAAATGGACTTGGTAAGGGGATATTAGATTCCACAAATGCAATGGAAGCTGTTCCTCGACTCAGTCCCTCCTCCCTTATCCATATAATCCTTAAAAATTTATTTTTATTAAATGGCAACCCACTCCAGTATTCATGCCTGGGAAATCTCATGGACAAATTGCCTGGTGGGCTACGTTCATGGGGTCACAGAATTGGACACGACTGAAGCAACTGAGTATGCATAGTTGATTTATAATGTCGTGTTTCAGGTGTAGAGCAAAGTGAATTAGTTAAACATAAACATATGTACACTTTTTTTTTAGATTCTTTTCCCATATTATTATAGATTATTTCATTATATCAGTAAGGAAATTGAGACACGAGGACTTTGTCATGTTAAAGACCACACAAGTCACAAGTGGAGAAACCAGGATTGGAAACTAATATTAATGAGTCTCTACAAACATTGTATTCTTGAATAAGGAGAAGTATACAGTATTGAGTAGAGTTACCTGTGCTATACAGTAGGTCCTTATTGTTATTTATTTTATATATAGTAGTATGTATGTGTCAATCCCAACCTCCCAATTTATCCCTACCCCCACCCCTCATCCCCTGGTGACCGTAAGTTTGTTTTCTACTTTTGTGACTTTACTTCTGTTTTGTGAATAAGTTCATTTGTACCCCCCCCCTTCTTTAAGATGCCACATACAAGCAATATCATATGATATCTGTCTTTCTCTGACTTATGTCAGTCTGGATGACAATCTCTAGGAATTTTTTTTTTTTTTTTAATTTATTTTTTTACACGAACTCCCAAACATGAACCCCCCAGGAATTTTTAAAGCAACATTAGCTTGCCTATAACAGCCCCCTTTGAAAATTCAGTAATATCTACAAAGGATGAAGCATGGGCTTTAAGCATTAAGTTTCTACAAAGAGAGATAAGCAAAACCAGAAGATGTTTGGCAAATATCTGCTGTAGGCCTAACACTGTACTTTATTGGTCATATACAGAAGTATATAAGATGTGATAAAGATTCTTATATGGTATGCCATAGGAATTAATATTTTCCTTGTGGGCAATTGATAATTCTGGAAGATTTCAGAGGAGTAATTAATTAAATAACATTGTGGTATTTAGATAAATATTGACAGAGAATATGAGCATATAAATCTGTGCCAGAATACCCAGATGGCCCTGAATAAGAATAAAATCCATGTCAGTGACATGAGAAAAGGAGAAACAGTTGGGGAAAGTGAAAATAAAAACACATTCAGTATATAGTATGTACTATATCTTCTCATGTTTAAGTAATTCTTACAGCATCTATTATTTAGAGGATATTTTCATTATATCAGTAAGGGAATTGAGGCATGAGGACTTTGTCACGTTAAAGACCACACAAGTCACAAGTGGAGAAACCAGGACTGGAAACTAATGAGTCTCTACAAACATTATTGTATTCTTGAATAAGGAGAAGTATTTTTGAAATAAATTGAGTTTTCTGTCTGATTCTATCTGAGATTTTAGGAAGAGACAAGAGAGAAAGTATGTAGTTATTATGGTGGGTACTGTGCCATTTTCCAAAGAATAAGAATATGTTTTAAGGTTGAAAAAATTCAAGTTTTATATTAAGCTTGAGATTTTCACAGAGTATGAAAGTGAATATTTCTAAAATTATGTTGGAAATACACGTATGAAATTTAGGAAAGATGTTAACAGCTTCTAGAAGGCAGGACTATATTTAGTCTCCCTTTGTACACCTAGCACCTTACACATTAACATAACATGTTGAACTCATGAAAGCTGATGAGAATGTCTACAGACAGAAAAATGTGCTTAGAACACAGAGCTAAGGAAAGAGCACTCAGATTGGTCAAAGTAGAAACTGGAAAATGAAGGACCACAAAATGTACCAAAAATCAGAAATTATAAGCGATGATAAAATCAAATGTTACCAAAAGTTCAAGTAGATGAGATTTTATAAGATATAACTTGATTGACTATATTTAACAACTAATAGAAATATCAAAGAAATATAAAATTTTAGTGTTCTAAGTCTAGTATTCTAAGACTACAAGTAGTAAAGTGTGTTGACTTGATTGGCACAATAAATAAAGTCATTTCAATGGAGGGGAAGTTAGGAATGGTGAAGCTAATACAAGTAATAAGTCATCAAGCCAAAGAAAAAATTTTCAGATGAGATTGGGCACATTCAGGGAAGTACGGCCATAGACAAGAAAATGTTTTCAAACGTTTGAATCAAGGCTCTGACTGCACTTGAGATGTAAAGACTGTCCCCTCATTAAGAGTACATAGGGCCTCGGAGGCTTGTGCAAAGTTGGCTGTAATTGAAATGCATTATTTCTAGAGAAAATTGTTTGCTCTTAGAAGTAGCTATGACTAAATGAATTTATGATTCATGAAACAATCTAATTTTGCTCTTTCAAACTAAAATTCTTCACATAACTATATAGTTTTTTTAAAGTAACATGACATTAGTGCAAAAAGGTTCTGCATGCATATTAAATAGCTGTTTATTTGATGTTGATTGAACAAACAAAAACTTGAAAGACTATCAGAAAATAATACACTGAAAAAAAATTTCGAGTTTGACAGAAGTTGATAATCCAGGAGGTATCTTTTGACTACCATCCTCTGTGACTACCATATCATTTTCCAGGCTGGGCTTTACAGTTTGTTCAAACAATGTCATTTCTTAAAAGGCGTCAATTCCCAGTAAGCTTTCCCTGTTGACTTGGATGTTTCTGCAAAGCAGATATGAAGCTCTTTCTTCCTTTTTTTTTTTTTTTTTTT
>SJYX01018775.1:78259-95825 GCA_006410675.1 Oreotragus oreotragus | reverse complement strand
ATTTTGAGGAATGGATTCAGATTTCCAAAGATCAATTCACAAATGAATTTTTGGCAGAAAAACCGTTTGTCAATTGAGCTATATCCATAGTTTCCTAAAATATATTTTTTCACACTTTGCTTATGGCAGCCTAGTTAAACCCAACATACCATTGCTCCTTCAAAGAAGACTCTCTCAGTGGCATTGGCAAGGCTTTGCACTATTCTAAGCTTAGCTTGCAAAACCTCAAACAAGCCTGCATATCTCTGCTTAGGCAGCCTTAACTTTGATCCTTTAAACTTGTTTCAGACCTTCTCCCATTTTATGTCAGAGTCTATTTAGAAAAAATGAAATCTCTGGCCAACTGAGCAAAACTCTCCTAGGTAGTCTTTCTTTATCACCATGTCCATCTCCTGGGGACATCCAGGTGCTTTAATGGCTGCTTAACCAGAAAGGCTTTAGGAACTGTAATCTCTGCATTACTAGTTTTTTTCTAGGACTGTCTGTTTTCTAGGACTTGTTTTTGTGGACCTGTTTGATAAAACCCACTTTCCAAAAACAAATGTCAATTCTGCAGGTTGTTTTAGGGAGCAGCAGCAGCAGCTAAAGAATGATATGCTAATTGGGCTCTCTTGGGAAACACAAAGGAGTTTCTCAGGTGTAGTGCACAGAACAGATGACAGGCTGGTAGCTTTTGTGCCAGCGTTACTTTCTTAAAGAAAATGATATCTATGGCCGGGACAGACGCTGCAAATTAAAAATCAAATTCATCACGTGACTCTTTATATACTGTTATACCATAGAAAATATGTAATGTTTCTGACAAAAGTATTTATGAAAAATCCCAATTATTTATTTAAAATTTAATCTTTTAAGAAAGGAAGTATGAAATCTACATCAAGAGACGTCAGATTAGAATACCAATATGCTTATGTCATGTCCAAAATATTTTACTCTTTCTATCCACAGCATTTGTTTCCTATTTTCTTAAAAAAAAATCTGATGCAGGAATTCTGATTGCATTTTGGTTGATATGATTATATAAATTCCTTATATTATTAGAGATACTTCTGTAAAAAAATATTCACCTAGTCTTAGTTTAATATACTTGAAATAACTGTTCTGAATAATCATTTTTTTCTGATGCCTCCAATAAGTAAAAAAAATAAAATGATTATCTATGATTGAATGTGTAACTCACAATTTCTTCTCCTCTCAGAACTGCGTTAGCATCATGTTACCTAAAGGCAGTATGGTATATCAAAAAGAGTCTTCATTGAGTCTGTCTCTTATACACATCTAGATGTGTATAAGAGACAGGTGGTGTTGGAAAAGACTCTTGAGAGTCCCTTGGACTGCAAGGAGATCCAACCAGTCGATCCTAAAGCAAATCAGTCCTGAATATTCATTGGAAGGACTGATGCTGAAGCTGAAACTCCAAACCTTTGGCTACCTCATGTGAAGAACTGACTCATTGGAACAGACCCTGATGCTGGGAAAGATTGAAGGTTGGAAGAAAAGTGGATGACAGAGGATGAGATGGTTGGATGGCATCACCGACTCAATGGACATTAGTTTGAGTAAAGTCTAGAAGTTGGTGATGGATAGGGAGGCCTGGCGTGTTGCAGTCCATGGGGTCACAAAGAGTCAGACACAGTTGAGCAACTGAACTGAACTGTACTGAGGTCTATAGTAAAGGTATCTTATTAAGAAAGCTATAAAATCCATCAGTACTTAGCTCCTTAAAAACAAAACTTCCCTAAGTCAGAAGTAAGTATAGTAACCTAGAAAACTAAGAAAACAAACATTAGCAGAGTTTCTCCTTGGAAAGGTTGGTTTAAATACTTACTGAATCTGGATGCATGACTGTGAAAAGCAGTGTTATGAAATGTAACCATACTTGCAGGAGCTTAAGCACAAAATTATATGCATTTTATATAAACAGAGATCTAAAGCAAAAGAAGAAAACGATTTTTTTCAAAAATATTTATCAAATGCTAGGCATTCAGTTGTGGCTAAAATGGAAACAAGCCCAACCTCAGAAAACTATTGCCTAAAGGGTGAAAGAGCAGCCCAAATCAGGTTAGTAAGGGTCAAGTTCAAAGATAGAGAAAATTACGAAGATTTAAATTGAGACTGCCCACAGGCAGGCCAGCTGGCAGAGAGGACAGCTGGCCAGCTATAACAAGTCTGTGGGCATGGCAGATTCTGACCCTGAGGTATCAGAAGTGAGGAGAAAAAGGCATAAAATCTGTTCCGCACAGGAAAGCAGTTGGTAAATGTCAATGAGATCGGTAAGTAGTGAAGATTTCAACAAGGCAGGCTGGGTCATATCCAGATTTTTTTTTTTTTTTTTTTTGAGGCAGAGACACTTACCAGGCAAACCATTACTTGTGAAAGGGAGTTAAGTAATTCAAGGCATAGCCTGAGGAATAAAGCAGTGGATATACCCAGCCACAGGCACCCGGGCTAATAGAAGAGAGTACAAAGGGAGTTTAAGCATCAAGTGTCAAAAAACTAAAAATACACAAGACGAGACAAAGAGGAAAGATATGTCTGGCACTAGCAACAGTGGAAAAAGCACTGACAGAGGATTGGAGACCAACTTCATTCACCTCTTCTTTTGCATCTCCTAGAATAAAGCACTCCTGAACAGGGGTAAATAACCCATCACCTGAAAGGCAAACAGTTGATTGTGGCCATACCTTTAGAGGAAGGCTTTTCTGGGAGTCCCGAATTCCGACTGCTTTATCATTTTGTCATGTCAGTCTCCAATGCTGAGTCATTTCTTTTGTTTTCTCTGCAATTGTTCTCAGGTTAAACAGCACTGTTGTAAAACAACCAAGAATATATATTGGTATATATAACACTAAGGATGAAATTTAAGTATGCTATTTACTTTCCCAAAATATGATAACTTGCCTCATTTCACTGTCTCAGGTATAAGCCTACAGTCAGAAACTTATTTTATATATTCCACAGTGCCCTACATTTCATGTTTTTGGTAACAATCACCCCACTTTTAATACAATTTTTTTCTCCACTAGAAGTCAGCCTCTTAGTAATAACCAGAGTGGTGCCCCACCCCGCCACTATTTCCCCAACACCTTTCATAGTGGGGGAGCATAAATAATTATCCACGTCATGACAGAGTGCATAAGAGTAGAGGAGAACAGCACTGCAGGAGGATGGAGGGAAAGAACAAATGAACAAACAAAAAAGGGGTAAAAATGTCCTTTCCTCAGAGTATAAGAAAGTTTTATTTCTTCCTCAGAACTGGTCACTTACGTCAGATAAGAACTATTCTCCTATTAAATAAATACTGGTATTAAAATAAGTACTTATCCAGTTGCATTGTATGCATTCTAAATTTATATATTAAGGGATCTACATTACAAAAATTTTTTGATTTCATCACATTTATGTGTCAAAGCAAACCTATTTAATTATTTCATAATTAAAGAAAAACATTTGGTTAGATGTTATTTTTCCTTCCCAATTGTAAAAACCTCAAGAAATGTCTCCTAGTAAATAATGAATTAGTGAACACAAGACACTTCCCAAGCAACATGTAATGCCATTGTAAAAAGTAAGTATCTAATAGAGAAATATCAGCAAATTAATATTCTTTAGACCATAAATATTTCATCTTATAAGGATAGGCCACATGATTTAAACTCTCTTATAGAGTGTTATAAAGAGCATTGATGCCATTTAGAAAACTTATTTTAACTGGCTCTTAGAAGATCTGTAATGCTTGGTTTTCTCAGAGGTCCTAGTCCACCCAAGTCCACTCCAGTTGATCTCTACGACAACCAGCAGGACCCAGGGGCCATGCATCATCACCAGTGATGTGTATTCTTGGTGACCTTATTTGGAATTTGGAATACAACTTAACCATATAAAATATCTGATAGGGTAAAAAGCATTAATTAATACTCTCTTTTATATATTTGAAGAGCTGAATCAGGCATCTGTGGCTTATCTTCGATTCATTAATCATCACTACATATTTTGAGGAATGGATTCAGATTTCCAAAGATCAATTCACAAATGAATTTTTGGCAGAAAAACCGTTTGTCAATTGAGCTATATCCATAGTTTCCTAAAATATATTTTTTCACACTTTGCTTATGGCAGCCTAGTTAAACCCAACATACCATTGCTCCTTCAAAGAAGACTCTCTCAGTGGCATTGGCAAGGCTTTGCACTATTCTAAGCTTAGCTTGCAAAACCTCAAACAAGCCTGCATATCTCTGCTTAGGCAGCCTTAACTTTGATCCTTTAAACTTGTTTCAGACCTTCTCCCATTTTATGTCAGAGTCTATTTAGAAAAAATGAAATCTCTGGCCAACTGAGCAAAACTCTCCTAGGTAGTCTTTCTTTATCACCATGTCCATCTCCTGGGGACATCCAGGTGCTTTAATGGCTGCTTAACCAGAAAGGCTTTAGGAACTGTAATCTCTGCATTACTAGTTTTTTTCTAGGACTGTCTGTTTTCTAGGACTTGTTTTTGTGGACCTGTTTGATAAAACCCACTTTCCAAAAACAAATGTCAATTCTGCAGGTTGTTTTAGGGAGCAGCAGCAGCAGCTAAAGAATGATATGCTAATTGGGCTCTCTTGGGAAACACAAAGGAGTTTCTCAGGTGTAGTGCACAGAACAGATGACAGGCTGGTAGCTTTTGTGCCAGCGTTACTTTCTTAAAGAAAATGATATCTATGGCCGGGACAGACGCTGCAAATTAAAAATCAAATTCATCACGTGACTCTTTATATACTGTTATACCATAGAAAATATGTAATGTTTCTGACAAAAGTATTTATGAAAAATCCCAATTATTTATTTAAAATTTAATCTTTTAAGAAAGGAAGTATGAAATCTACATCAAGAGACGTCAGATTAGAATCTGTCTCTTATACACATCTTGGGTCATATCCAGATTTTTTTTTTTTTTTTTTTTTTGAGGCAGAGACACTTACCAGGCAAACCATTACTTGTGAAAGGGAGTTAAGTAATTCAAGGCATAGCCTGAGGAATAAAGCAGTGGATATACCCAGCCACAGGCACCCGGGCAGTCAGATTAGAATACCAATATGCTTATGTCATGTCCAAAATATTTTACTCTTTCTATCCACAGCATTTGTTTCCTATTTTCTTAAAAAAAAATCTGATGCAGGAATTCTGATTGCATTTTGGTTGATATGATTATATAAATTCCTTATATTATTAGAGATACTTCTGTAAAAAAATATTCACCTAGTCTTAGTTTAATATACTTGAAATAACTGTTCTGAATAATCATTTTTTTCTGATGCCTCCAATAAGTAAAAAAAATAAATGATTATCTATGATTGAATGTGTAACTCACAATTTCTTCTCCTCTCAGAACTGCGTTAGCATCATGTTACCTAACGGCAGTATGGTATATCAAAAAGAGTCTTCATTGAGTAATATCTTGACTTTTTCTCTAACTGCTTATGCAACTTTAGATGCATCATTTAAACTTTCCAAGCCTTAATTTTCTTATCTACAACATAACTTTGATGATGTATTACAGTGATTGAGAGGCATCATTGGAACAGAAGCATCATGTTACCTAAAGGCAGTATGGTATATCAAAAAGAGTCTTCATTGAGTAATATCTTGACTTTTTCTCTAACTGCTTATGCAACTTTAGATGCATCATTTAAACTTTCCAAGCCTTAATTTTCTTATCTACAACATAACTTTGATGATGTATTACAGTGATTGAGAGGCATCATTGGAACAGCCAGCACTATTTACACGTTAGATTGATAACTATGTAATAATTACCAGTTTCTCATTTCTCTTGAATTGTTTCACTTATTGTCCAGCTGTAAATGTTCCTTTACTAATAATAAACTATAAGCCAGAGTTATTCATTTTTGTGTGTTCCTTACACACACATACACAGATGCACTCAGTAGCTATAGGAATTCTTCTTTGCTGTGGTCTCTGAACAAGTACTCACCTTTTATTCCTTATCCTTTCTTTCTTACCCTTAGAAAGAGCAATCACTTAATTTTAAATTAGTAATTAAAAAATAATTTTTAGCATCCATGACATTTAAAATTTTTATCCATGTTAAATCTGTTAAATGTCTGGGTGAAAGATGAGGAAGAAGTGACTCGAAATGTTATTGAATTTTCTAAAATACCTTGAGGCATTTGAGATGGGGGTTAATTCATCTTTGAGGTCTCTATTGTAAAAATCTATCACAGTAAACAGTTCAGTCACTCAGTCGTGTCCGACTCTTTGCGACCCCATGGACTTCAGCAAGCCAGGCCTCCCTGTCCATCACCAACCCCTGNGAAGAAGTGACTCGAAATGTTATTGAATTTTCTAAAATACCTTGAGGCATTTGAGATGGGGGTTAATTCATCTTTGAGGTCTCTATTGTAAAAATCTATCACAGTAAACAGTTCAGTCACTCAGTCGTGTCCGACTCTTTGCGACCCCATGGACTTCAGCAAGCCAGGCCTCCCTGTCCATCACCAACCCCTGGAGTCCACCCAAAATCGTGTCCATTGAGTTGGTGATGCCATCCAGCCATCTCCTCCTCTGTCGTCCCCTTCTCCCACCTTCAATCTTGCCCAGCATCAGGGTCTTTTCAAATGAGTCAGATCATCACATCAGGTGGCCAAAGTACTGGAACTTCAGCTTTAGCATCAGTCCTTCCAACGAATATTCAGGACCGATTTCCTCTAGGATGGACTGGTTGAATCTCCCTGCAGTCCAAAGGACTCTCAAGAATCTTCTCCAACACCACAGTTCAAAAGCATCAATTGCCAAAATTTATCACAGATAATTATTAGAAAACAATTTTTTGGTACTAGAAAACCATAGAATAGAGAGCCCATAAATGAATCTAAATTTGCATGGGCAATTAATCTAGGGCAAAGGAATCAAGAATATAAAATGGATAGAAGATTACCTCTTCAACAGATAATATTGGGAAAACTGTACGGATACATGAAAAAGAATTAAACTGTACTACTCTCATACCATATACAAAAATAAAATTAAATGTAAGACATGAAACCACAGAACTTCTAGAAGAAAATATAGATAGTACTCTCTTTGACATAGGTCTTAATACTATTTGGGGGGATGTCTCTTCAGTCAAGCGAAACAAAAGCAAAAGGTAACAAATGGAACTTTACCAAACTAAAAAGTTTCTGAAGAGCTAATCAACATAGAAACAAAATGAAAAGACCACCTACAAATGAGAGGAGGTACTTGCAAACTATATATTTGATAAGGGATTAATATTCAAAATATAAAAACTCATACAACACAAGAAACAAACAACCTAATTAATACATAGGCAGATGATCTGAACAGACATTTGTACAAAGAAGACATACAGATGGCCAACAGGCACGTGAAAAAGATGCTTGATATCGCTATCAGGAAAATGCAAATCAAAACCACAATGGTATTACCTTTTACCTGTTATAATGGCTGCTATCAACAAATAAGTGTTGACAAGGATGTGGAGAAAAGGAAACCATGAGGCACTGATGACAGGACTATAATTTGGTGCAGCTGCTATGGAAAACAGTGCAGAGATTCCTCAAAAGATTAAATACAGAATTATAGTACAATCCAGAAATTCCATTCCTGGCTATTACCCAAAGAAAATGAAAACACTAATTTGAAAAGATGTATGCACCCCTCTGTTCACTGCAGCAATATCTACAGTTGCCAAATATGGAAGCAACCCAAGTGTCCATAATAGATGAATGGATAAAGATATAGCATACACATATAATGGAGTATTAGCCACAGAAAAGAATGAAACCTTGGCATTTGGGATAACATAGGTAGACCTAGAGGGTGTTGTGTGCTAAGCAGCTTCAGTTGTGTCTGACTCTTTGTGACCCCATGGACTGTAGCCCGGCAGGCTCCTCTGTCCATAGGATTCTCCCACCAAGAATTCTGGAATAGGTTGCCATGCCCTCCTCCAGGGGACCTCCCCAACCCAGGGATCGAGCCTGGGTCACCTCCCTTGCAGGTGGATTCTTTACCACTGAGCCACCTGGGAAGCCCTACATATGCTCAGTGAAATCAGTCAGGCAGAGAAAGACAAACATTCTATGATTTCACTTATATGTGGAATCTAAAAATGAAACAAATGATCCTGTGTAACAGAACAGAAACAGTTTAGATACAAAGAACAAACAGGTGGTTGCCAGAGGTGATGGGGTGGGGAAGGGAAAAAACAGGTGAGGGAGAATAAAATACAGACTTCCAGTTGCAGATCAAAAGAGTCAGTTATGAAAAACACAGTTTGGGGAATTCAGTGTGGGGAAATAGTCAATAACTAAGTAATATCTTTGTATGGTGATATATAACTAGATTTATCTTGGAGATACCAAGTGAAAGTCGCTCAGCTGTGTCCAACTTTTTGAGACTCCATGGACTATACAGTCCATGGAATTCTCTAGGCTGGAATACTGGAGTGGGTAGCCTTTCCCTTCTCCAGGGGATCTGCCCAACCCAGGGATCAAACCCAGGTCTCCTGCACTGCAGGCGGATTCTTTACCACCTGAGCCATAATGGAAGCCCGTGGGGCTCTGTAGCACAAAGCCTTTCTGTGTCCTCCATTTCTTTGATTATAGGAAACAGCCTTCCCTCCGGCTCCATGACCTTCCTTGAGTTTCAAACGGCAGATTCCAGTGGTTGTTAATTAAGGAAAGGAGGGGAGGGAGGACTAAGGAGAAACACTGAGCCGAGAGCAGCCTTTGGACACTGTTCTGTTTCCCTATCATCAGATATACACAACAATATCTTTGAGCTATTTTGCAGATACTGAAAACCCCTCCAGGTGGGAGAAGTTAATGCTTAACAATGGTACACTGCCCACAAGCATATAGACCTCAGACCAGTTGGATCTGAAGGCTGATGGTGCTGACTCCTACTTAACTTACCACTACCCCATCAGAAGAATGCCCATGAGCTGATTACACCTCTTTGAACAATTACTGTAAAACTTCTATCTTTCCCAAGGAGATGGGCTCACAGTATTGACGGCATTAGCCCACTGTGTCTCCCTTTGCCTGGCAAAGCAATAAAGCTGTTCATTTCTACTTCACCCAAAACTGCATCTCTGAGATTTGATTTGCAACTGGTAAACAAAGAACCTGAGCTTTTGGCATCACCGGTAATTATTTTGAAATGTATAAAAAAATCACTACCTTGTGTAATGAGAAATACCATAGTATTACACTTCACAAACAAAATACAAACTCATAGAAAAAGGGATAAGATTTGTGGTTCAGTTCAGTTCAGTTATTCAGTCGTGTCTGACTCTTTGCGACCCCATGGACTGTAGTATGCCATGCTTCTCTGTCCATCACCAGCTCCGGAGTTTACTGAAACTCATGTCCAGTGAGTTGGTGATGCCATCCAACCATCTCATCCTCTGACATCCCCTTCTCCTCCTGCCTTCGATCTTTCCCAGTATCAAGGTCTTTTCGAAGGAGTCAGTTCTTCATGTCAGATGGCCAAAGTATTGGAGTTTCAGCTTCAGTATCAGTCCTTCCAATGAATATTCAGGACTGATTTGCTTTAGGATGGAATGGTTGGATCTCCTTGCAGTCTAAGGGACTCTCAAAAGTCTTCTCCAACACTACAGTTCAAAAGCATCAATTCTTTGGCGCTCAGCTTTCTTTATAGTCCAACTCTCACATTCATACATGACTACTGGAAAAACAATAGCTTTGACTAGAACGGAGGTGGAAACTAGGGTAAGGGGAACTGGATGAAGGCAGTCAAAATGTATTGTTAACTTTCACGTATAAGGATGTAGTATACAACATGATAAATATAGTTTATATTTATAAACATTTAGGCACTGATGTATGTTATAGGGAGGAAAAGACCCATGGAAAATGTGACACGTTTATTAGGGAAATAGGGTAGGCTCAGTTTTAAACTGAGTATTAAGAGTATATAAAAATGCCATTCAGATTCATAACTTTTTAAGTTGTACAAAATGAATAAAAGTGTGTTTCTAAACTATCTAGGTTTTAGAAATTCAAAAATAGCAAATTTAACACATCTCTAGGAATAAGTTCACCTGAACTAATTTGGCCTCACACAGAACCCAATGGGGAACTTCTACTGTCTTTAGCACTGTACTTATAGTAAAAGAGGCTAAGGAAGTATATGTGAACTTCATTCAGATAATAGTCTTTCTATGCACTGACCAGAATAAAGCCTGATTGAATAGTAGCCTCCATCTTAAATATCATCATACTTGCCTGAAAATGGAGAATGTGATCTTGAACTAGAAATTATCGTGGTAGAAATGTCTACAAGTTGCATCAAGAAGACAGCACACTGGTGCTAATTCTCGTGAAGTTATTTACTCTAAAGTCCTATGAATGGGCTCCACCTGTAGTCGATCCTCTTATTTTTAAATATACCTTGAGGATTTTGTACAAAGAAAGATACCATAGATAAAGGGAATATACAGATGATAGAATGAGTAATTATATGTAATTCTAAGGAAAACAATCAAATACCTAGAGTACAGTAAAAATACACTCAAACCAGAAATAAAAGACAGCAACCTCATTGTAAAAAGGGGCAACAGACACAGAAAAGTAAAATGAAAGTCCAATGAGCACATGAAGAGATGCATAAACACACATTAATAATGCAAATTAAAGTGATATGATTTTATACCTAGTATGAGGAAAAACCTGAAAGGTGGATGTCAAATATCAAGAAATATTCACCAGCCGCTAGAGAATGTTGTAGCCACTGGGGGAGTACTTTGTTGCTCACTAGTCGAACCAAGTATGTACACCCTGCCCATGACCAGTGTGGACTCACTGATATCCAGAATATAAATAATAACATGCTATTTGGGGTGTATTTTCTATATTTAACATTTTTACTTTTATTATGTTTTTTTTTAAACCACTCTTGAAGGTAAAGAGGGCAAACTTTGTCTCGAGAATATTTTGATTTCTGTCTTGTCCTCTCACCTTTTATCTTACTTGCTTTCTCATTTGCTAGCTACATAGGCATAGTTCCTAAGCACATCTTTTGTCAAACATACGTCCTTACCAGGGCCTTTGTTTTTATGTCCTACAAGTAGAGATGCTCATCTGATGTGGCTGACTGCTCCAGTATGACCACTAGTCCACATATTTGCCTCCGTATCAATAAACACTGACCTGTACCTAGTCTTTTTCATATGCAGTTACAATATTCATTAGCGACATACAAGCAGAAAGGCTGTACCTGTATACAAATGGGAGTTTAGACCAAAGATGTCTCGGTGAAATCGTCAGGTCAGAAGAGGAGGCATGTGCTCTAGGATAAGTCACGGCAGGCGGCTGAGCTGAGACCCTTATGGCCATGTATACACTGCGAAGTCTCAGTGAACACCGGAATAAACAATCGTTGTTCCCAGTTTTGTGAACACTGAGTATTTAAAATGTTTGTTGCTGTTTTTTTAAAAAAATACAAAATTACAAATTCACATCATAAAGTGCCCATTTAGAATTAGAAAAAAAAATCACTACAAATTAGAATTTAAGGGAAAAGTCTCTAAATTATCACAAATTTGAAAATACCTGGAAAAAGAGCAAAGTTTGTAGTAATTACAAACCACTCAAACACAATTTTTTTTTTTTCCCAAAATGTTTGGATGGTTTACCTTTGATCACTTCTTCCTATATTCTCATTAAGAGAAAACTTCTGATTAGACCATGCTTCAAAGAGAACCAAATATGCTGCTTATAATTTTTCACATGTGATTATTCAAGGAATTTTCCTAAGACTGGCTCCTGGCTTTGTTGATTTCAGGAGCTTTTTTCCTGACATAGTTTGTGATTGGTTATTACAGAACTCATATTTCAATAAGGTATGTCTTGTCATGATATCTAACACATTGGCACAAAGGGAGATAGAAGATGGAAGTCATTCCTATATCTGAATGACTTACTAAGGCAACTAGGAAACACATAAATGTATCTTACTACGGCCAAACTCAAAACCCTCTTATTCATATTCAAAGGAATGCCACTGCCAGTCAAAAGAAAGGGAGTTGTGAATGAGAACAATTAGAGTATAAAAAGACAGAAGTTTTAAACTTTTGCAATAAAAATCTTGCTTTCCAAAACTGTACAAAATACACAAAAATGTGAATACATTGCTAACGCTTCTTATAGTGTAACTGAAGCATCCTAAAGCTTAAGTATTATTAGTTTTACTTTTTTTTATTAAATACAAAATATACCTTCTCTTGATTAAATACAAAATATAAGATGCTTAGTGCTACCTTGGGAGTGAAGAAGCAATGACTCTGATAATGAAAATTTTAATTGGAAGAATCTTTTGTGTGTACTTTTGACAGCATTAAGGTTATTGGTGTGTTTAATAATTGCAACATCTGTGGAAACTTAAGGATAGAAACTGTTTTGTATTACAGAAGTAAAGGTAATTGGTAAAAGTAAGCAATCAGATGCAGAGGGGAAAATTACTTTGAAGATGTCATTTTGTTTTGACTTGCTGTTTTGAATGAGACTGAATTGAGCATATATAATTGCCGATGGAAGGAAACTAGGATTATGTAGAAGTTTAAAGATAAAAATACTGAAAAGTGAAAAAAAATGAAAAATGCCAAGTATAAGATGCCAATGACCAGCTTCC
Organism: Oreotragus oreotragus; assembly: GCA_006410675.1. NCBI lineage: Eukaryota > Metazoa > Chordata > Mammalia > Artiodactyla > Bovidae > Oreotragus > Oreotragus oreotragus. Next base: position 83,150 of record SJYX01018775.1, on the reverse strand, counting down.
TTTCAAGAAAAGAAACAATCCCACCATAGTAGAAAAGAATGGAAAAAGATGAGACTGATGTAAAGAAGATAATTCATTATACCTCTCTATGTTATAAACTGTTTTACAGTAGGAAAGTATTACCTCTACTATCATAAGCTACAGAAGCTTTCAAAAGATTAATATAGAGGACGAGAACAGTAAATGATGCCTCATTTACTAGTCAATGATTTTAAAACTATTTAAGAAACAGGTAAGTGCTCAATTATTCTCAAATACAATGTGACAATTTAAAAACAGATATTGTGATGAAGCCCACTGGAAAAATTAAATTTAAGAAAAATTTAGATATTTTTAGATTTCATATGCAGTTGCAAAAAGAAAAATAATAGAGATGGCCCATGTACCCATTACCAAGTCCCCCTAATGGTAACATCTTGTGAAACAATAGTATAATATCTCAACCAGGATATTGACAGTCCAAATACAGAACAATCCCATCAAAACAAGGATCCCTTCATGTTGCTCTTTTATAACCAAACTAACGTTTCTTCTCCTCAACTCTCTCCCCCACCCAATTCCAGTCTCTGATCCCTGCAATGATTCTGTGTTTTTTATTTCTATAAATTTGTCATTTTAATAATACTATATGAATGGAATATAACCTTTTGTATTTGCTATTTGTTCTCAGCAAATTCTTTGGAGATTAATTTATGGTATTTATCATGAATGTTTATCAGTAGTTTGTTCCCGTTTTGCAGAGTACTATTCCAATGTATGCATATCTAACAGTTTAAACATTCACTCATTGAAAGTCACTTGGGATGTTTTTGGTTTGCAATTATTAGGAATAAAACTGCCACAGACATTTTTATAGAGATTTTTGTTTAATCATGTGCTTCCATATGCATTGTAAAGAACACCTCCAGATTTAAGAAGAAAGAGAGAAAGATCCAGTATTTTCCAGTCACTCTGATCTCATTCTTGGCCCTCAGCTCTTTCAGTCTCCTGATAAAGGAAAACAAAGTTAAAAAAAAAAAAAAAAAAAAAGTAAAACAACGAAGCAAAAAAGAAAAGAAAAATCACTAGGAAATATTTGTGTCAGAAACATCATCATATTTTACATTAAAAAAGGATAAACATTTAAATTTAACAGAGAAATAATTTGGATATTTTTGCTATTAGGATCTAATGATAATTAAGCAAAAATTTGATGGAAAAGAGAGTTTAAGATCTTAAGTTTAAAAAGAATAGATAATGGTGCTGCGCATGCTTAGTTGCTCAGTCATGTCTGACTCTTTGTGATCTCATGGACTGTAGTCTGCCAGGCTGCTCTGTCCATGGGGATTTTCCAGGCAAGAATACTGGAGTGGTTGCCGTTCCATGCATTTATCCATTTACTTTCTATTTATTCCACAATTATTACTGAGCCTTTATATAGATTAATCAATAAAGTGATATAAACTTTTGGTTTCATCCTTGTATTTAAGCAGCTTGGAAATAGTTATTTCCATATTACAGTGCTGCAGCCCATGGGGTGGCAAAGAGTTAGACACAACTGAATGACTGAACTGATATTACAGTTAGGAAAAAAACTAAAAATAACATGAAATCCATGACTTTTCTTTTACAACTGAGATCATGGGGAACACTGCCATCCTGAAGTCTGGAAGGATGTAGGCAGAGAACTACCACCAAGGTCAGTTTTTGGGGAGTAGAAGCAGCTAGTACCATTAACTCATATGAAAACTTAAATAATGTCCTGGGTTGAATTGGTTCTCCTCAAAAGATATGTTCAAGAACTAGCCCCTGTTCCCTGTGGCCTTGTTTGGAAATAGAGTCTATAGATATAATCCAGTTATGATGAGGTTATACTGGGAGAGAGTTCAGTTCAGTTCAGTTCAGTCACTCAGTCATCTCCGACTCTTTGCGACCCCATGAATTGCAGCACGCCAGGCCTCCCTGTCCATCACCAACTCCCAGAGTTCACTCAGTGTTCACTCAGACTCACGTCCATCGAGTCAGTGATGCCATCCAGCCATCTCATCCTCGGTCGTCCCCTTCTCCTCCTGCCCCCAATCCCTCCCAGCATCAAAGTCTTTTACAACGAGTCAACTCTTTGCATGAGGTGGTCAAAGTACTGGGGTTTCAGCTTTAGCGTCATTCCTTCCAAAGAAATCCTAGGGCTGATCTCCTCCAGAATGCACTGGTTGGATCTCCTTGCAGTCCAAGGGACTCTCAAGAGTCTTCTCCAACACCACAGTTCAACAGCATCAATTCTTCAGCACTCAGCCTTCTTCACAGTCCAACTCTCACATCCATACATGACTACTGGAAAAACCATAGCCTTGACTAGATGGACCTTAGTCGGCAAAGTAATGTCTCTGCTTTTGAATATGCTATCTAGATTGGTCATAACTTTTCTTCCAAGGAGTAAGTGTCTTTAATTTCATGGCTTCAGTCACCATCTGCAGTGATTTTGGAGCCCCTCAAAATAAAGTCTGACACTGTCTCCACTGTTTCTCCATCTATTTCCCATGAAGTGATGGGACCGGATGCCATGATCTTCGTTTTCTGAATGTTGAGCTTTAAGCCAACTTTTTCACTCTCCTCTTTCACTTTCATCAAGAGGCTTTTTGTTCCTCTTCAGTAGGCCCTAAATTTAATGACTGATGTCCTCATAGGAAGAGACACAAAAGAGGCAGAGGAAAGAAGGCCATGTCAAGACAGAGGCAGAGACTGGAGTAATGAAGCTCTAAGTTAAGAACTGTCATAGATGGGAGTTGGCCATCAGAATCTAGGAGAGACAAATTCCTGGAGATGGAATGTGAGTTAGTGTGCTGAGTGAGAAACTCTTGGTGACCACAGCCTTAGTGTGGACCTGCACATTTTTGTGATCTCTACCAGGTTCCTATGGTGAAGAATCAACCAAAATATATCTGGCAGGGCAAATGAAAAATTACCATTATGAAACACTACGAGAGCATTCTCCATGAAAATGGCCTTCCTAGAAAAGGAAAATACTTTATCCAAGCTATATTTGTTGTTGGGGAAGGGAAGGTTCCTATCTTAATGCCTTCCAGGTTTTTTATTTAACCCAAGGATGGAGCAGGGAAACAGAAGTATCTGTGAAAGTTATAGTCCAGGGACCCAGGAATACAAAAAGACTGAGGCTAGATTTTAAGATTCAAGAAGGCATCTCTGTGCTTCACACCTTCTTGTGGAGGCTTTATTGTAACAGTGGATTATAGCTGAAACAGATGCAAGGCTTAGATTCCTTTTAAAGAGTTTACAGAAAAAAAGTCAAATCAATAGGGTATACAAAAACAAGGATCCAGAGGAATTTAAAATATCTGGCACCTACATCTTCATGACACAATAAACACAGCCCAACCTTTAACCAAACTTGGTGTAAATTTTCACACTAAAGGTCTATTTGTACTTGTGCTAAGTTGCTTCAGTCATGTCTGACTTTGCAACCATACAGACTGTAGCCCACCAGGCTCCTCGATCCATGAGATTCTCTAGGCAAGCATACTAGCGTAGGTTGCCATGCCCTTTTCCAGGGGATCTTCCCAACCCAGGCCTTCCCTGGTGGCTCAGAGGTTAAAGCGCCTGCCTCCAATGCGGTAGACCCGGGTTCGATCCCTGGGTCNGACTGTAGCCCACCAGGCTCCTCGATCCATGAGATTCTCTAGGCAAGCATACTAGCGTAGGTTGCCATGCCCTTTTCCAGGGGATCTTCCCAACCCAGGCCTTCCCTGGTGGCTCAGAGGTTAAAGCGCCTGCCTCCAATGCGGTAGACCCGGGTTCGATCCCTGGGTCAGGAAGATACCCTGGAGAAGGAAATGGTAACCCACTCCAGTATTCTTGCCTGGAAAATCCCATGGACGGAGAAGCCTGGTAGGCTACAGTCCACGGGGTCTCAAAGAATCGGACACGACTGAGCGACTTCACTTTCACTTTCAGTTTCACTTTCCCAACCCAGAGGTCGAACATGCATCTCTTGTGTCTCCTGCATCATCAGGGAGGTCTTACCACTAGTCACCAGGAAATCCTCAGTTCCTATCACCCATTATACCATATCCAATTTTGAGAAACGTAAAAATATGCTACAGACGAGGTGAAAGCAGTCTAAAGAGACAAGCAAGTGTCATGCTCAGATATAATATTGATTTTAGAGTTATCAGACCCAGAAGGTAAAATAGCTGTGGTTAACGTGTTAGGGGCTCTGACTGAAAAAGTGGACAACATGCAAAGACATTTGGATAATGTAAGCATGCATATAAAAACACAAAGACTCATGGAAATGCTATAATTTTAAAAAATGGAAATAATGTGTTTGATGGGGTCATCAGAATATTATCAAGGGAAGAATCAAGTGGGAATGAAAACATGTCAGTAAGAACTTCCCAAATTGAAAAGTTAAAGGGGTATTTTTTTTTTTTAATAGAGAAAAGATGGTAAAGTAAAGAGTAAAAGGATGTGTGCTCAATTGCTCAGTCGTGACTTTTGCAGTCCTATGGACTGTAGCCAACCAGGCTCCTCTGTCCATGGAATTCCCCAGGCAAGAATACTGGAGTGAGTTGCCATTCCCTTCTCCAGGAGATCTCCCTGACCCAGGGATCCAACCCATGTCTCCTGTGTCTCCTGCACTGGCAGGTGGGTTTTTTACCACTAATGTTACCTGGTAAGCCCACAAGAATGTGAGCTCACCTCTTCTACTGAAAGGAAGAGGGAGAGGGAGAGGGAAAGGGAGAGGGTGGGATGATTTGGGAGAATAGCATTGAAGTATGTATACTATCATGTAAGAAATGAATCGCCAGTCTATATTCAATGCAGGATGCAGGATGCTTGGGGCTGGTGTATGGGGATGATCCGGAGGGATGATGTGGGGTGGGAGGTGGGAGGG
>SJYX01018775.1:60233-77799 GCA_006410675.1 Oreotragus oreotragus | reverse complement strand
AAAAAACCACTAAAATCACAACTAACTGCTGAATAACAATGGAAATAAAAACAAGAAGACCAGAAACTATAAAACTCCTAGAGGAAAACATGCGCAGAACACTCTCTGACATAAATCACAGCAAGATCCTCTAAGACCCAACTCCTAGAGTAATGGAAATAAAAACAAAAACAAACAAATGGGACCTAATTAAACTTAAAAACTTGTGCACAATGAAGGAAACTATAAGCACTGTGACAAGACAGCCTTCAGAATGGGAGAAAATAATAGCAAATGAAACAACTGACAAAGAATTAATTTCCAAAATATACAAGCAGCTCATGCAGCTCAATATCAGAAAATTAAACAACCCAATCAAAAAGCGGGCCTAAGAACTAAACAGACATTTCTCCAAAGAAGACATACAGATGGCTAATAAACACTTGAAAAGATGCTCAACATCACTATCAGAGAAATGCAATTCAAAACCAAAATGAGGTACCATCTCACACCAGACTGGCTGTCATCAAAAAGTCTACCAAGAATAAAGGCTGGAGAAGTTCTAAATGAGGTGGATGAAACTGGAGCCTATTATAGTGAAGTCAGAAAAAGAAACACCGATACGGTATATTAACACATACATATGGACTTTAGAAAGACGGTAGTGATGACCTTATATCCTAGACAGTAAAAGAGACACAGATGTAAAGGACAGACTTTTGCACTATGTGGGAGAAGGCAAAGGTGGGGTGATTTGAGAGAATAGCATTGAAACACATATATTACCATATGTAAAACAGATTACCAGTGCAAGTTCAATGCATGAAGCCTGCAGGGCACTCAAAGCTGGTGCTCTGGGACAACCCAGAGAGATGGGGAATGGAGGGAGGTGGGAGGGGGGTTCAGGACACATGTACACCCATGACTGATTCATGTTGATATACGGCAAAAGCCCCCACAATAAGGTAATTGGCCTCTAATTAAAATTAGTATATTAAAAAAATAAACAAATGGGACCTAGTTAAATTCAAAAGCTTTTGCACAGCAAAGGAATCCATAAACTAAGTGAAAAGACAACCCACAGAGTGGGGAAAAAATATTGCAAACAATGTGATAAACCAAGGATTAATATCCAAAATTATAAATAGCTCATGCAGCCCAATGTCAATAAAACAAACCTATTCAAAAAATAAGAAGATCTAAATAGATATTCCCCTTCACAGATCACTGCCTTGTGGTGAAGGGGCTTGTGTAACTCAGTGAAGCTATGAGCCATGCCATGTAGGGCCACCCAAGGAGTGTGAAGTCAAGTGGGCTTTAGGAAGCACTACTGGCAATAAAGCCAGTGGAGGTGATGGACTTCCACAGGGCTATTTAAAGTCCTAAAAGATGGTGCTATTAAAGTGCTGCACTCAGTATACAGCCAGTTTGGAAAACAGTGGCCACAGGATAAGAAAAGGTCAATCCTCATCCTAATTTCAAAGAAGGGCAGTACTAAAGAATGTTCAAGCCACTGGACAATTGCACTCATCTCCCATGCTAGTAAGGTTATACTCAAAATCCTCCAAGCTAGGCTTCAGCATTATGTGAACCAAGAACTTCCAGATGTTCCAACTGGGTTTAGAAAAAGCAGAAAGATCTAAATAGATATTCCCCTTCACAGATCACTGCCTTGTGGTGAAGGGGCTTGTGTAACTCAGTGAAGCTATGAGCCATGCCATGTAGGGCCACCCAAGGAGTGTGAAGTCAAGTGGGCTTTAGGAAGCACTACTGGCAATAAAGCCAGTGGAGGTGATGGACTTCCACAGGGCTATTTAAAGTCCTAAAAGATGGTGCTATTAAAGTGCTGCACTCAGTATACAGCCAGTTTGGAAAACAGTGGCCACAGGATAAGAAAAGGTCAATCCTCATCCTAATTTCAAAGAAGGGCAGTACTAAAGAATGTTCAAGCCACTGGACAATTGCACTCATCTCCCATGCTAGTAAGGTTATACTCAAAATCCTCCAAGCTAGGCTTCAGCATTATGTGAACCAAGAACTTCCAGATGTTCCAACTGGGTTTAGAAAAAGCAGAAGAACCAGAGTTCAAATTGCAAACATTCTCTGGATCACAGAGAAAGCAAGGGGATTCCAGAAAAGCAGCTACCTTTGTTTCATCGACTATGCCAAAACCTTTGATTGCGTGGCTCATAATAAACTGCGAAGTGAAGTGAAAGTCACTCAGTCATATCCGACTCTTTGCAACCCCATGGACTATACAGTCGAATTCCCCAGGCCAGAATACTGGAGTGGGTAGCGTTTCCCTTTTCCAGGGTATCTTCCCAGCCCAGGAATTGAACCCGGTTCTCCCACATTGCAGGTGGATTCTTAATCAGCTGAACCACAAGGGAAACCTGTGGAAAGCTCTTAAAGAGAGGGAATACCAGACCATTTTACCTGTCTTGTAAGAAACCTGTGTGCAGGTCAAGAAACAGCAATTAGAACCCTGTATGGAACAACTGATTCGTTCAGGATTGAGAAAGGAGTATGACAAGGCTGTTTATTGTCACCCTATTTATTTAACTTATACACAGAGAACATCATGTGAAGTGTTGGGCTGAAAAAGTTACAAGCTGGAATCAAGATTGCCAGAGAAATATCAACAACCTCAGATAACCAGATGATATCACTCTAATGGCAGAAAGTGAAGAGGAACTAAAGAGTTTCTTGATGAGAGTGAAGGAAGAGAGTGAAAAAAGCCAGCTTAAAACTCAATATTAAAAAAAAAAAAACTAAGATCATGGCATCTGGCCCCATCATTTCATGGCAAATAGAAGGGCAAAAGGTGGAAACAGTGATAGAGTTCCTCTTGGGCTCTAAAATCACTGTAGATGGCAACTGCAGTCGTGAAATTAGATGATTGCTTCTTGGCAGGAAAGCCATGACAAACCTAGACCGTGTGTTAAAAAGCAAAGACATCACTTTGCCAACAAAGGTCCATATAGTCAAAACTATGGTCTTTCCAGTACTCTTGTATGGATGTGAGAGCTGAAAAATAAAGCAGGCAGAGCACCAAAGAATTGCTACTTTCCAACTGCGGTGCTGGAGGAGACTCTTGAGAGTCTCTTGGAAAGTAAATCTTAAAAGAATTCAACCCTGAATACTCTTTGGAAGGACTGATGCTGAAGCTGAAGCTCCAATACTTTGGCCTCCTGATGCAAACAGATAGCTCATTGGAAAAGACCCTGATGCTGGGAAAGACAGAAGGCAAAAGGAGAAGAGGGCTGCAGAGGATGATATTGTTGGATGGTACCACCAATTCAATGGACATGAACTTGGGCAAACTCCAGGAGATGATGAGGAACAGGGAAGCCTGATGTGCTGCAGTCCATGTGGTCACAGAGTCGGGCATGACTTGGCAACTAAACAGCAACAAAATAGCCATTTCTCCCAGAGGACAGACAGATGGCCACGTGAAAGTGAAAGTTGCTCAGTCATGTCCAAATCTTTGTGACCCCATGCTCTGTAGCCCACTAGGCTCCTCTGTCCTTGGAATTATCCAGGCAAGAATACTGGACTGGAAAACCATTTCCTTCTCCAGGGGATCTTTCTGACCCAGGGATCAAACCAGGTTTCCTGCATTGCAGGGGCATGGCCAAGAGGCACATTAAAAGATGCTCAACATCACTAATTAAATATTAAAATAAATGCAAATCAAAACTACAGTGAAATATTACCTATACCAGTCAGAATGGCCATCAAAAAATTTAAAATAATAAATGCTGGCGAAAGTGTGTAGAAATGGGAATCCTCCTACACCTTTGATGGGAATGTAAATTGGTGCAGCCACTCTGGAGAATTATGAAGCTTTCTTAAAAAACTAAAAATAAAAGTTATCATACTATATAGCAATGCCACTCCTTGGCATGTATTCAGATAAAATCATGGTTCGAAAAGATATATTCACCCAATGTTCATCACAGCACTATTTACAATAACAAAGTCATGGAAGCACCCTAAATGTCCATCAACAGATCTACAGATAAAGAAAATAAGGTACATATACATAAAATAATATTACTCAACCATTGAAAGGAATGAAATAATGCATTTTATAGCAACCTGAACGGACCTGGAGATTATACCAAGTGAAGTAAGTTAGAGAAAGACAGATATCACATGATATCACTCTTATGTGGAAACTAAAAAGAAATGAAGATCAGCCCTGGGCTTTCTTTGGAAGGAATGATGCTAAAGCTGAAACTCCAGTACTTTGGCCACCTCATGCGAAGAGTTGACTCACTGGAAAAGACTCTGATGCTGGGAGGGACTGGGGGCGGGAGGAGAAGGGGACGACCGAGGATGAGATGGCTGGATGGCATCACGGACTCGATGGACGTGAGTCTGAGTGAACTCCGGGAGATGGTGATGGACAGGGAGGCCTGGCGTGCTGCGATTCATGGGGTCGCAAAGAGTCAGACACGACTGAGTGACTGGACTGAACTGAACTGAACTAAGAAAGAAATGATACAATGATCTAATTTACAAAACAGAAATAGAGTTACATATGTAGAAAACAAACTTATGGTTACTTGGGGGGAAGGGTGGGAGTTTGGGATTGACAGGTATACACTTTTATATTTGACATAGATAACCAATTGTATAGCATAACCCATTATGATTATAACTGATTATGATATATATATGTAATTGATAACTCATTATGATATATAATTGATAACCCATTGTATAGCACAGGGAACTCTGTTAAATCTTCTATAATTAACTAACTTGGAAAAGGATTTGAAAAAGAATAGATGAGACTACCCTGGTGTTCCAGTGGCTGACTCCACACTCTCAATGCCAGGGTCCCTGGTTCGATGCCTGGTCAGGAAATTAGATTCTATATGCCACAACTAAGGCCCTGCATGCTACAACTAATATCAGCATAGCCAAATAAAAATAAAATAAATACATTTAAAGAAAGAATAGATATATGTATATTTATAGCTGAATCACTTTGCTGTATACTTGAAATGAACACAACATTGTTAATCAACGATAGCCCAAAATAAAATAAAAATCTAAAAATAAATAAATATAAACATTAAACAAAAAAAGAAAGAAAAGCAACAGGAGAAAAGGACAGGGAAAACAACCACAACAGATTATCCAGAACTGTAAACACAAGCTGGAATCAAGATTCCAGGAGAAATACCAATAACCTCAGATATGCAGATGACACCACCCTTATGGCAGAAAGTGAAGAGGAACTACAAAGCCTCTTGATGAAAGTGAAAGAGGAGAGTGAAAAAGTTGGCTTAAAGCTCAACATTCAGAAAACGAAGATCATGGCATCCGGTCCCATCACTTCATGGGAAATAGATGGGGAAACAGTGGAAACTGTCAGACTTTATTTTTGGGGGCTCCAAAATCACTGCAGATGGTGATTGCAGCCATGAAATTAAAAGATGCTTACTCCTTGGAAGAAAAGTTATGACCAATCTAGAGAGTATATTCAAAAGCAGAGACATTACTTTGCCAACTAAGGTCCATCTATATGGTTTTTCCTGTGGTCATGTATGGATGTGAGAGTTGGACAGTGAAGAAGGCTGAGCGCCGAAGAATGAAGACTCTTGAGAGTCTCTTGGACTGTAAGGAGATCCAACCAGTCCATTCTGAAGAAGATAAGCCCTGGGATTTCTTTGGAAGGAATGATGCTAAAGCTGAAACTCCAGTACTTTGGCCAACCCATGCGAAGAGTTGACTCATTGGAAAAGATTCTGATACTGGGAGGGATTGGGGGCAGGAGGAGAAGGGGACGACAGAGGATGAGATGGCTGGATGGCATCACAGACTCGATGGACGTGAGTCTGGGTGAACTCCGGGAGTTGGTGATGGACAGGGAGGCCTGGCATGCTGCAGTTCATGGGGTCACAAAGAGTCGGACACGACTGAGTGACTGAATTGAACTGAACTGTATGACAATTTGAAAAACTGTATATATTATTGGATAGCAGAAGTAAAATGATATATTGAAACAGAAGAAATAACTGAAGTAATCATCGCAATGAATTTTTCAAGTCTTTTCAAAATTAATGACAGATTGTCTGATTGTCAATTTTATATATCATTTTTGCTGGGCCATAATAGGCCAGATATTTGATCAAATATTATACTGGATGTTACTATGAGTGTGTTTTTTTGTGCACTTAAATACAAGGCCTTTGAGTCAAGCTAATTACTCTCCATATGTGAATGGGATTAGTCCAATGAGTTGAAGACCTTAAACAAACAAAAACTGACCTACTCTGAACAAGAAAGAATCTTGATAGATTGACTCTGTATTGAATATCCAGTCTGCCTTCCAATCCTGCAGATTTTGGACAAAACCACCACAGGCATGTGAGCCTATAAACATTTCTCACTCTCTTTCTCCTATCTCCCTCTTCCTCTCTTTCTCATAAACACACGTGTGTCTGTGTTCATGTGCATACACACACACATACATACACGCACATATTGATTCTGTTTCACTGGAGAACCTTGACTAATAAAGATACCAAAACACAGATCTAGGATTCTCACCTAGCAAACAACAAGAAGGGTAAATACCAAAAAGACTACACCTAGGCACGTCGCATTCAAATTTAAAAAAAAAAAAAAAAAAAAAACAGAGAAAATCTTGGCAGGGAAGAAAAATAGAAGAGCCTTAGTAAAGGAGGAACATGATAATAATTACAATGTAAACAAGAATAGAGTGAAATATTTATACTGTTAACAACAATTTAAATAACACCGTGAATATTTTACTCCAAAAATGAAGAATAAAGAAAAACTTTTACAATGAGAAATGGAGAGGATTCATTACCAGGAGCTCTGCTCTGCAAAAAATGTTAAAGGAACTTCTTCATGGAAATAGAAAATGACATAGGTCAGAAACTCAGATCCACATAAGGAAGGGAATAGTGTCAGAGAAGATACAAACAATAATCAAATAAAATATTTTATTTTCCTATTCTTATTTAACAGAAAACTGCTCAAAATAACAGCAGTGTATTGGGTGATTACAGAATATGGAAAAGTAAAATAAATGACACCCACGTAACAAGGGATGGGAAGGGAGAATTGGGAATAATTTGCTATCAGATGTTTGCACTCCTGTAAAGCTGTACAGTGCTATTTGAGTATGGACTTAAATTAGTTGTGAATGAATACTGCAAATGTTTAGTGAAGCACTAAAAAATCTTTAAAAGAAATATAATCAATATCCTAAGAGAGGAGATAAAATGAAATTATATAAATGTTCTATGAAAACCAGTGATGCCTGTAAAACAAAGGAAAAAGTAAACAATTTAAATGAATAGAAAATAGTTAGAAATATGATACAGATTAAACAATTTCAGTAACCACTTTAAATGTGAGAGGGGTAAATACACCAAAGCACAGAGACTGTAAGGATATATTTTAAAATATCCCAATATATATTGTCTATATGAAATCCTCTTTAAAGACTCAGTTTAAAAGTAAAGGTATTAAGAAAGATATACCATGCTAACACTAACCAGAAGAATTTAAGTAGCTCTTATGATTTCAGCCAAACTTCAAAACAAAGAAAATTATTACAGATAAATAAGGAGATTGCATAATAATAAAGGAACTTCCCAGGTGGTGCTAGTGGTAAAGAACCTGCTTGCCAATGCAGGTGACTTGGGTTTGATCCCTGGTTTGGGAAGACCCCCTGCAGGAGGGCAGGGCAACCCACTCCAGTATTCTTGGCTGGAGAATCCCATGGACAGAGGAGCCTGATGGGCTACAGTGGATAGGGTCGCAAAGAGTTTGACATGACTGAAGTGACTTAGCAGGCATAATAATAAAGGGGTCAGTTCTCTAAGACGACATAATAATCCTTAACATTTATGTACATAGCAATAGAGTGCCAAAATATCTGAGGTAAATAAATACAATTTTAAAGTGAAGTAGACAAATCTAGTGGTATAGTTAGAGATTTAAACATTCCTCTTTCAGTAACTGATAGATCAAGCAAGCAATAAGGATATATTTGACCTGAAAAACACCAACAATCAACTTGATGTAAATGACATTTATGGATGCTTCATCCAACAACTGTGAAATACACATTCTTCTCAAGCTCACATGGAACTACATTACATGATAAACTACATTATCATCATAAAATACATCTGAAAAAATTTAAATAGAAATTATGCAAAGCATGCACAAATATGAAACCAGAAATTACTAACAAAAAGGTAGTTGGAAAAATCCCAAAATACTCAGAGGTTAAACAGCACAGTACTAAATAAAATAAAGATCAAAGAAATTTCAGGAGAAATGTTAAAATATTTTGAACTTAATGAAAATTTGTGGTATGGAGCAAAACAGTACTTATTGAGACAATTATAGCCTTGAATGAATATGTCAGAAAATGAGAAAGATATAAAATCAATAATTTGTTTCTACCTTGAAAACTAAAGCAATCAGACGAAAAATAATAAATAACACAACAGAAATCAATAAAGTCTGTAAAACCAAAAGCTGGTTACTTAAAAGAAATAAACCTGGCAAGCCCCCAGCCATGTTAACCAAGAAAAAACAAAATATAATTACCAATCTTAGAAATGAAAGAAAACTCATCACTATTGATCCCAAGGACATCGAAAGTATAGTAAAAGAATATTTTGAATAATTCTACGGCCATTATTTCATAAATTAAATCAACAATTCCTGAATATACTACCAAAACTCACACATAGACAAAGACTCTTAATAGGCCTATATTTATTTATTAAAGAAATCAAATCTATAATTAATAACACCAAGAAAATCTAGCCTAAATGGTTTCAATAATTAATTCTACCAAACATTTAAGAAAGAAACAGTGCCAATTTTTAAATATTTTTTTCCAGAAAACATAAGCAGGGTAAAAGCTTTTGTTATGAACTGAATTGTATCTCCAAAATTCATATGTTGAGATCCTAACACCCAGCACCTCAGGATGTGACTGTATTGGGAGTAAAGTCTTTAAAGATGGTAAAATAAAAGTGAGACTGTGATGGCAGACCCTAATCCAGTGTGACTGTGGTCCTTATAAGAAGAGGAAATTTAGAGAGATACACACAGAGACCAGGGGTGTGCATGCACAAGGAAAGATGTCAGGACATAACAAGAGGATGGACATCTACAGGCCAAGGAGGGAGAGAGGCCTCAGGAGAAACCAAACCTGCCAACATCTTGATCTTGGACTTCTAGCCTCCAGAACTGTGAGGGAATAAATGCATGTTGTTTAAGCCACTCAGTCTGTGATATTTTCATGTTGGCAGTTCTAACAAACTAATCCAACTTCTAAATTCATTTTATTAGGCCAGCATCAATACCCAAACCAGATAAAAACATTAAAAGAAAAAAAACCCTCTAGATAACTGTTTTAATGAAAAAATAAAATTCTTAAAATATTAGCAAGTCAAATCCAAAACTGTAGAAAAAGAAGTATACTTCATAACCAAATAGGGTTGATTCTAGATATGCAAGCTGATTTAGCATTTAAAAAATCAATATAATATATGACCTCAATGGATTAAATAAGAAAATCTATTCTGATCATATTAACTGATGCAACAGAAGCTTTTAACAAAATCCAAAGAAAACATTTATGGATAAAAAAAATCTCAGCAAAATAGGAATAGTGAGAAACTTTTAAACTTAATAAAGAACATCTATAGCTATCATTTTCTTCATGGTGAGAAACCAGGTTTTACCCTTACTGCAAGGAATAAGGCAGAATGCCTTGCCTCACCACTTCTATACAACACTGTACCAGACATCCTAGTTATTGCATAATACAAAAGATGAATTAAAGATACATAGAATGAAAAAAAGTAAAAATGTATTTGTTATTCAGATATCATGATTGTCTATAGAAAATCCTGAAGAATCAACAAAATTCTCTTGGAACTACTAAATAACTATAGTATTGTTTCTGAATCCTACTCCTGGGGATCTTCTTGACCCAGACATACACACATACAGACACACACACACATATCTATATATATAAATAAATTGAAAAGAATATGTGATTCATTCCTTTAATATCTATTTACTGAGCACGTAATGAAGGTTAGCCAATGAGGGGATAGAAAGTTGAAAAAAGACACAATTACTTCTATCAGAGAATTCTAATGTCTAACAGATTAGAGAGTAAATGTTAAATACTTATCATGCAAGATAATAAAAGTGTTTGAAAAGATACTATAATATAATGTTATAAAGGTCAGAGGAAGAAAGTTTATAGCCACATGAAGTGACCTCGCTCAGTTGTGTCCGACTCTTTGCGACCCCATGGACTGTATTCATGGGATTTTCCAGGCAAGAATACTGTAGTGGGTTGCCATTTCCTTCTCCAGGGGAACTTCCCAACCCAGGGATCGAACCTGGGTCTCCCACATTTCTGGCAGGCGCTTTACCCTCTGAGCCACTGGGGAAGCTGCATAGTAGATTAGAAATAGTCACTTTGGGAAGGAATGATATCAGCAAAATGGTAGAACAGGAAGTCCCAGACTCTCCCTACTAAAATTTCAAATTAAAAATATACAGATCAACTCCCTTCATGAGAAATTCAGAAACCAGTTAAGAGGCTCTTGTATCCAGCTGAGCGTGAAACCAGCTGCAATAAAGCGGGAGGGAAAATTTTGGCATCTATTCTTTACACCCTCTATTCCCAGCATGGGCTTCCCTGATAGCTCAGTTGGTAAAGAATCCACCTGCAATGCAGAAGACCCCGGTTCTATTCCTGGGTTGGGAAAATCCCCTGGAGAAGGGAAAGCCTACCCACTCCAGTATTCTGGCCTGGAGAATTCCATGGACTGTATAGTCCACGGGGTCGCAAAGAGTCGGACATAGCTGAGAAACGTTCGCTTTCACTGTCCCCAGCATACCAAAGTGCAACAGAGAAAAAATCCAAATTCTCAGTTTCTGCTAGAGACAAGGAGAAAAGAATGGACCATGCATCCAAAGTTCTGATTCCTCAGAAGGCTGCTTGAGAGAATTTTATTTTGCCTGAGTCTAGGGGCCTTGGAGAATAGTACTGGTTTAGAATAACAAGGTATGAACCCACCAGAGCCTGTCCTATATGGAAAAAAGCATAAAGCAGAAAGTACAAAGTCAGGGGGGAAAAAAATCTAACTCTTGGTTATTCCTTGTGAGGAGAAAAAGTTGGAGCATGAGTCCAATGTTCTGGTTTTGGGGGAGTTAAAGGGCAAGGCGCCTTTTCAGTCGGTTTCTGTATGGCACATCTGTGAGTGCTAGAGACAAGCATATGTTAAGATGCCCAAGAGCTAACGAAAACAAGAGAGGGGAGGGAAGATTGTGTGAGTCTTATTTCTGCTCTAAAGACCCATGAAACAGCAGACAGAGATCAGTTTGCTTGTTGAAGTCTACCTCTAGGAAAAAGGAAAACAGTTGTATTGTGTACCCAACTTTCCAGTTCTGAGAGAAGGGACTTCCCTAAAGACTGGTTTCTGTCTTTCCCAAATCTAAGAGTAGAAAGTAAAGGGTGTCAAGTTGGGAGTTACTGAGAACAAAGGTGGCATTGAAATATACACGTGTATACACCTGCCAGAGCCCCTCTCCCCTGATAAGCACAAGATGATCAGGAGTAAATCCCCGTCTCCTGACTTCTCCTTGGAAAGAGAAAAGGCTGGAGTACATGTCTAATAAATATTCTGATTTTCCTGTGGGGTGTCTGAAATAAGTCCTTAGAAATTGAACATCTCGGAATGGAAGTCTATAAATTACTTGAAAAACAATTCAAAACAATTATCACAAAGATGTTCATTGACTTTAGAAAAACAATGCATGATCAAAATAAGAATTTCAACATATTAAAAAATAAGAAATCACGCAAATATAAATTTTGGATTTCAAGAATAACTGCATTGAAAAATCATTAAAGGGACTAAAAAGCAGATCTGATTAAACAGAATAAAGTATAAATGAACTAAAATACAAATCATTTAAAATTCTTCCAGTTAGAGGAACAAAAAGAAAAAAAAAAGCAAGCGAAGACTAGTGAAGAAAATCTAATGGATGTATGGGACAACATTAAGTACACCACATTCATTATACATATGACACAATATGTATATATGACATTATTGGATCTCAAAAATTCTAAAGAGGAAGAAAGGGACAAAAAGTTCATTTGAAGAAATAAAAGTTGAAAACTTCTAAAGTTGGGACATCTGGATTCAAGTTCAGCAGACAGAAAAATAGGATAGATCCAAAGAAATCAAGAACATAAGCAAATAGTCAAAGACAAAGAGAAAATTTTGAAAACAAGAAAAAGTGACACACTGTATATAAGGGAGATCCTAATAATATATTTAGATTTATTGATAAAAACATTGCAGGTATGAGAGAAATAACAAAAATAACCTAACCAAGAATACTGTATCTGGCAAAACTGTCTCTCAGTAATGAAGGACAAATAAAGACATTCTCAAAAAAAAAAAGAAAAAAAAAGGGGGGTTTATCAATCACTAGATCTGACATAGAAAATATGCTGAAGGGATCTCATATAGAAAAGAAAGGATGCCTTATAATAATATGAAAGCATAGGAATGTTATAGGGTAAATGGGTAAGTTCAGTTCAATTCAGGTGCTCAGTCGTGTCCAATTTTTGTGAACCCATTTACTGCAGCACACCAGGCTTCCCTGTCCATCACCAACTCCCAGAGCCTACTCAAACGAGTCAGTGTCCATCAAGTCAGTGATACCATCCAACCATCTCATCCTCTATCATCCCCTTCTCCTCCCACCTTCAAACTTTCCCAGCATCAGGGTCTTTTCAGATGAGTCAGTTCTTCGCATCAGGTGGCCAAAGTATTGGAACTTGAGCTTTAGCATCAGGCCTTGCAATGAATTTTCAGGACTGATTTCCTTTACAATTGACTGATTTGATCTCCTTGGAGTCCAAGGGACTCTCAAGAGTCTTCTCTAACACCACAGTTCAAAAACATTGACTCTTCAGTGCTCAGCTTTCTTTACAGTCTAACTCTCACATCCATACATGACTACTGGAAAAACCATAGCTTTGACTAGATGGACCTTTATCAGCAAAGTAATGTCTCTGCTTTTTAATATGTTGTCTAGGTTGGCCATAGCTTTCCTTCCAAGGAGCAAGCATCTTTTAATTTCATGGCTGTAGTCACCACATCTGCAGTGATTTTGGAGCCAAAAAAATTAAGTTTGTCACTGTGTCCATTGTTTCCCCATCTATTTGCCATGAAGTGATGGACTGGAGGTCATGATCTTAGTTTTCTGAATGTTGAGTTTTAAGCCAACTTTTTCACTCTCTTGTATCACTTATACCAAGAGGCTCTTCGGTTTCTCTTCACTTTCTGCCATAAGGGTGGTGTCATCTGCATATCTCATGTTATTGATATTTCTTCTGCAATCTTGACTGCAGCTTGTGCTTCATCAGTTCAGCTCAGTCGCTCAGTCGTGTCAAACTCTTTGCGACCCCATGAATCGCAGCACGCCAGGCCTCCCTGTCCATCACCAACTCCCAGAGTTCACTGACTCAGGTCCATCGAGTCCGTGATGCCATCCAGCCATCTCATCCTCGGTCGTCCCCTTCTCCTCCTGCCCCCAATCCCTCCCAGCATCAGAGTCTTTTCCAATGAGTCAACTCTTCGCATGAGGTGGCCAAAGTACTGGAGTTTCAGCTTTAGCATCATTCCTTCCAAAGAAATCCCAGGGTTGATCTCCTTCAGAATGGACTGGTTGGATCTCCTTGCAGTCCAAGGGACTCTCAAGAGTCTTCTCCAACACCACAGTTCAAAAGCATCGATTCTTCGGCGCTCAGCTTTCTTCACAGTCCAACTTTCACATCCATACATGACCACAGGAAAAACCATAGCCTTGACTAGGCGGACCTTAGTCGGCAAAGTAATGTCTCTGCTTTTGAATATACTATCCAGGTTGGTCATAACTTTTCTTCCAAGGAGTAAGCGTCTTTTAATTTCATGGCTGCAGTCACCATCTGCAGTGATTTTGGAGCCCAAAAAAATAAAGTCTGACACTGTTTCCACTGTTTCCCCATCTATTTCCCATGAAGTGATGGGACCGGATGCCATGATCTTCGTTTTCTGAATGTTGAGCTTTAAGCCAACTTTTTCGCTCTCCTCCTTCACTTTCATCAAGAGGCTTTTTAGCTCCTCCTCACTTTCTGCCATAAGGGTGGTGTCATCAGCATATCTGAGGTTATTGATATTTCTCCCGGCAATCTTGATTCCAGCTTGTGTTTCTTCCAGTCCAGCGTTTCTCATGATGTACTCTGCATATAAGTTAAATAAGCAGGGAGACAATATACAGCCTTGACGTACTCCTTTTCCTATTTGGAACCAGTCTGTTGTTCCATGTCCAGTTCTAACTGTTGCTTCCTGACCTGCATACAGATTTCTCAAGAGGCAGGTTAGGTGGTCTGGTATTCCCATCTCTTTCAGAATTTTCCACAGTTTATTGTGATCCACACAGTCAAAGGCTTTGGCATAGTCAATAAAGCAGAAATAGATGTTTTTCTGGAACTCTCTTGCTTTTTCCATGATCCAGCGGATGTTGGCAATTTGATCTCTGGTTCCTCTGCCTGTTCTAAAACCAGCTTGAACATCAGGGAGTTCACGGTTCACATATTGCTGAAGCCTGGCTTGGAGAATTTTGAGCATTACTTTACTAGCGTGTGAGATGAGTGCAATTGTGCGGTAGTTTGAGCATTCTTTGGCATTGCCTTTCTTTGGAATTGGAATGAAAACTGACCTTTTCCAGTCCTGTGGCCACTGCTGAGTTTTCCAAATTTGCTGGCATATTGAGTGCAGCACTTTCACAGCATCATCTTCCAGGATTTGAAACAGCTCAACGGGAATTCCATCACCTCCACTAGCTTTGTTCTTAGTGATGCTTTCTAAGGCCCACTTGACTTCACATTCCAAGATGTCTGGCTCTAGATTAGTGATCACATCCTCATGATTATCTGGGTCGTGAAGATCTTTTCTGTACAGTTCTTCTGTGTATTCTTGCCACCTCTTCTTAATATCTTCTGCTTCTGTTAGGTCCATACCATTTCTATCCTTTATCGAGCCCATCTTTGCATGAAATGTTCCCTTGGTATCTCCAATTCTCTTGAAGAGATCTCTAGTCTTTCCCATTCTGTTGTTTTCCTCTATCTCTTTGCATTGATTGCTGAAGAAGGCTTTCTTATCTCTTCTTGCTATTCTTTGGAACTCTGCATTCAGATGCTTATATCTTTTCTTTTCTCCTTTGCTTTTCGCCTCTCTTCTTTTCAGTGCTATTTGTAAGGCTTCTCCAGACAGCCATTTTGCTTTTTTGCATTTCTTTTCCATGGGGATGGTCTTGATCCCTGTCTCCTGTACAATGTCACGAACCTCATTCCATAGTTCATCAGGAACTCTGTCTATCAGATCTAGGCCCTTAAATCTATTTCTCACTTCCACTGTATAATCATAAGGGATTTGATTTAGGTCATACCTGAATGGTCTAGCGGTTTTCCCTACTTTCTTCAATTTAAGTCTGAATTTGGAAATAAGGAGTTCATGATCTGAGCCACAGTCAGCTCCTGGTCTTGTTTTTGTTGACTGTATAGAGCTTCTCCATCTTTGGCTGCAAAGAATATAATCAATCTGATTTCGGTGTTGACCATCTGGTGATGTCCATGTGTAGAGTCTTCTCTTGTGTTGCTGGAAGAGGGTGTTTGCTATGACCAGTGCATTTTCTTGGCAAAACTCTATTAGTCTTTGCCCTGCTTCATTCCGCATTCCAAGGCCAAATTTGCCTGTTACTCCAGGTGTTTCTTGACTTCCTACTTTAGCATTCCAGTCCCCTATAATGAAAAGGACATCTTTTTTGGGTGTTAGTTCTAAAAGGTCTTGTAGGTCTTCATAAAACCGTTCAACTTCAGCTTCTTCAGCATTACTGGTTGGGGCATAGACTTGGATAACTGTGATATTGAATGGTTTGCCTTGGAAACGAACAGAGATCATTCTGTCGTTTTTGAGATTGCATCCAAGTACTGCATTTCAGACTCTTTTGTTGACCATGATGGCTACTCCATTTCTTCTGAGGGATTCCTATGTGCTTCATACAGCCTGGCATTTCACAAGATGTACTCTGCATATAAGTTAAATCAGTAGGGTCACAATATACAGCCTTGATGTACTCCTGTCCTGATTTGGAACCAATCTATTGTTCCATGTCCAATTCTAACTGTCGCTTCTTGACCTGCATACCGATTTCTCAGGAGGCAGATCAAGTGGTCTGGTATTCCCATCTCTTGAAGAATTTTCCACAGTTTGTTTTGATCCACACAGTCAAAGGCTTTGGTATAGTCAATAAGGCAGAAGTAGATATTTTTCTGGAACTCTCTTGCTGCTTCTATGATCCAATGGATGTTGGCAATTTGATCTCTGGCTCCTCTGCCTTTTAAAAATCCAGCTTG
Source organism: Oreotragus oreotragus (assembly GCA_006410675.1). Taxonomy (NCBI): domain Eukaryota; kingdom Metazoa; phylum Chordata; class Mammalia; order Artiodactyla; family Bovidae; genus Oreotragus; species Oreotragus oreotragus. The sequence continues at coordinate 61,307 of SJYX01018775.1, read as the reverse complement.
AACATCTGGAAGTTCACATTTCATGTATTGTTGAAGCCTCACTTGGAGAATTTTGAGCATTACTCTGCTAGCATGTTAGATGAGTGGAACTGTGCAATAATTTAAACATTCTTTGTCATTGCCTTTCTTTGGTATTGGAATAAAAACTGACCTTTTCCAGTGTTGTAGTCACAGCTGAGTTTTCCAAATTTGCTGGTATATTGAGTGTGGCACTTTCACAGCATCATCTTTTAGGATTTAAAATAGCTCAAATGGGTAAATATATAGATAAACAAATAATACTTTAATGATGGTATAGAAATTACTTTTACTTCTAGCTCAGAATTTATAAGAAAATTCTTTATAAAATATACTAGTGAATACAGGGCAAAACAAATAATTTTTAATATCAGTAATATAAAATATGTGATGAAGAGCGAGACATAAAAGTGTGAATTTTCGTAGATGATTGAAATTGTTACAAATGTAAATTTTGTAACTATAGTATGCTTTATGTAAGTCTTGTGGTAATAAAAAAAAATCTAGAGAAAATGAGAAAGATAGAAAAGTATGTTATAACAAATATCAGTGAAACACAAAGGAACACAGCAAAAGAGAAAAACACAAAGAGACTATAAGACAGAGAAGACAACTGAAAATATGGCCATAGTAAACCCTTCCTTGTAAGAAAAACACTGAAAGAACAGAAGGGAAAAACAGATGAAAATATACTAATAACAGGAAATTTTAATACCCATGTTAATTATGGATAGAATAGTCAGAAGACCATTAAGGAAACAGAGGACTAATGTTCAAGCTGGTTTTAGAAAAGGCAGAGGAACCAGAGATCAAATTGCCAACATCTGCTGGATCATGGAAAAAGCAAGAGAGTTCCAGAAAAACATCTATTTCTGCTTTATTGACTATGCCAAAACCTTTGATTGTGTGGATCACAATAAACTGTGGAAAATTCTGAAAGAGATGGGAATACCAGACCACCTGACCTGCCTCTTGAGAAATCTGTATGCAGGTCAGGAAGCAACAGTTAGAACTGGACATGGAACAACAGACTGGTTCCAAATAGGAAAAGGAGTA
>SJYX01018775.1:47579-59253 GCA_006410675.1 Oreotragus oreotragus | reverse complement strand
GCTGGACTGTAAGAAACACAGGCTGGAATCAAGATTGCCGGGAGAAATATCAATAACCTCAGATATGCAGATGAAACCACCCTTATGGCAGAAAGTGAAGAGGAGCTAAAAAGCCTTTTGATGAAAGTGAAGGAGGAGAGTGAAAAAGTTGGCTTAAGGCTCAACATTCAGAAAACGAAGATCATGGCATCCGGTCCCATCACTTCATGGGAAATAGATGGGGAAACAGTGGAAACAGTGTCAGACTTTATTTTGGGGGGCCCCCAAATCACTACAGATGGTGACTGCAGCCATGAAATTAAAAGACACTTACTCCTTGGAAAAAAAGTTATGACCATCCTAGATAGCATATTCAAAAGCAGAGACATTACCTTGCTGACTAAGGTCCATCTTGTCAAGGCTATGGTTTTTCCTGTGGTCATGTATGGATGTGAAAGTTGGACTGTGAAGAAAGCTGAGTGCTGAAGAATTGATGTTTTTGAACTGTGTTGCTGGAGAAGACTCTTGAGAGTCCCTTGGACTGCAAGGAGATCCAACCAGTCCATTCTGAAGGAGATCAGCTCTGGGATTTCTTAGGGCTACAGTCCACAAAGTTGTAGAGTCAGACATGACCAAATGACTTTCACACTCACCCCATCACTATATGATGAAAATATCACTCAGTTCAGCCACTCAGTAATGTCCAACTGAAGTAATGATGCTAAAGCTGAAAATCCAGTACTTTGGCCACCTCATGTGAAGAGTTGACTCATTGGAAAAGACTCTGATGCTGGGAGGGATTGGGGTCAGGAGGAGAAGGGGACGACCGAGGCTGAGATGGCTGGATCGCATCACGGACTCAATGGACTTGAGTCTGAAAGAACTTCGAGAGATTGTGATGAACAGGGAGGCCTGGTGTGTTGCGATTCATGGGGTCACAAAGAGTTGGACATGACTGAGCGACTGAATTGAACTGAACTGAACTGAATAAATAATGTTTAGAACATACAAGATAATAGACTTCAAATTTTATCTTTTCAAGTAATAATGATTTGTTAAGTATTTAAATACTGTGACCACCTGATGCAAAGAACTGACTCATTTGAAAAGACCCTGATGTTGGGAAAGATTGAAGCCAGGAAGAGAAGGGGACAGCAGAGGATGACATGGTTGGATGCCATCACAGACATGAGTTTGGGTAAACTCCTGGAGTTTGCGATGGACAGGGAGGCCTGGAGTGCTGCAGTCCTAGTATTTAAATACTGTGACCACCTGATGCAAAGAACTGACTCATTTGAAAAGACCCTGATGTTGGGAAAGATTGAAGCCAGGAAGAGAAGGGGACAACAGAGGATGACATGGTTGGATGCCATCACAGACATGAGTTTGGGTAAACTCCTGGAGTTTGCGATGGACAGGGAGGCCTGGAGTGCTGCAGTCCATGGGGGTCTCAAGGAGTTGGACATTACTGAGTGGCTGAACTGAGTGATATTTTCATCATATAGTGATGCGGTGAGTGTGAAAGTCATTTGGTCATGTCTGACTCTACAACTTTGTGGACTGTAGCCCTCAGATTCCTTTGTCCATGGAATTCTTCAGGCAAGAATACTGGAGTGGATAGCTATTCTCTTCTCCAGGGGATTTTCCTGATCCAGGAATTGAATCTGTGCTTCTTCTAGCATTGCAGGCAGATTCTTTACTGTCTGAGTCACCAGTAAATGAGGTTTTGGGAACGTAATCACATAGAACATTATTAAATTATTACTTTCTTTATACTTTGGGACAAATCAGGAAGAATAATCTCTATATAACAAATATAAAGTAAATATCTTAGAATCTTTGCTGCTGCTGCTGCTAAGTCACTTCAGTCTTGTTTGACTCTATGCGACCCCATATATGGCAGCCCACCAGACTCCCCTGTCCCTGGGATTCTCCAGGCAAGAACACTGGAGTGGGTTGCCATTTCCTTCTCCAATGCATGAAAGTGAAAAGTGAAAGTGAAGTCACTCAGTCGTGTCCAGCTCTTAGTGACCCCATGGACTGATTGTAGCCTACCAGGCACCTGTGTTCATGGGATTTTTCAAGCAAGAATACTGGAGTGGGGTGCCATTGCCTTCTCCATGAGAATCTTTATGTGAGTTAAAATTAGAATGTTCTTTTCCTCATGTCCATGAATGATCAGGAAAGAAGATTTATATTTGAATTCATTACTTGCTAAGATCCTTCCAGGTGTACTAGTGATAAAGAACCCGCCTGCCAGTGCAGGAGACATAAGAGCTGCGGGTTTGATCCCTGGCATTGAAAAGATGCCCTGGAGAAGAAAATGACAACTCACTCCAGTATCCATGCCTGAAGAATCCCTTGGACAGAGGAGCCTGGAAGGTATCACAGTTGCAAGAGACGGACATGACTGAAGTGACTTAGAACAGAGGAAGGCATAGCCAGTCTGAGCTGATATCATCATCATGAAGAAGTAAAATGATTGAATCTTGAGTATTATTTTAGAAGACTTGATGGAATTCCTCATTTAGGGAGTGAAGTGGACTTGGTGAGAGAGTTTACTGATGTAAACAGCATACTAAGAATGTAGAGTGGGAGTGATAATAAATAAGAAAATCAAAATTTCTCAAACAGTCTGTGTGATCATATGGGACCTGAGTCACTACCCTTTTCCTTACTCCCTGTGGAGTGGGGTCTTGCTGCCTGCTATTGCTCAAACTTACCAGGTAGAATCTTTACTCAAGGCATTTACTCTTGTCCTTTTTCTAAGCACAATACTTGGCCTCCATTTAAGCAAGTGCCTTCCTTCTTCACTTTAAGGTCACCTGTCACCTAGTGAGTGAGGCAAGGAAAAAGATCATAATTCTTACTGTCTTGCCACAAGCCCCAGTGTAGTACTTACTATATTGGCTCCACCAGAGGGTGTGCAGAGAGGAGACAGGGAAAACTAAATATAAGTAAGATTTCTTATTCTTCAGATACCATTTCACAAATTTGGGCTTCCACTAGCTTCATGAAGGAAAAATGCAATTCTACTTCTACTGTTCTTTGACTTGATAAACCCATGGTGACATTCATCTCCCTGAGCTAGTGGGAAGTAGAGGTCAAGGAGAGTTGGGAACTGATCCTGTTAATCTTGACAGTTTTTGTGCTCAATTAATTTCCCTGCTTTTTGAGAAGGGGCTTTTAATAATTTATATTGAAATATTGTGGGATTACAATTATCTCCATATAGTGTGAAATGCTTAACCTGCCTCTTGAAAAATCTGTATGCAGATCAGAAAGCAACAGTTAGAACTGCACATGGAACAACAGACTGGTTCCAAATAGGAAAAGGAGTACGTCAAGGCTGTATATTGTCCCCCTGCTTATTTAACTTATATGCAGAGTACATCATGAGAAACGCTAGACTGGAAGAAACACAAGCTGGAATCAAGATTGCCGGGAGAAATATCAATAACCTCAGATATGCTGATGACACCACCCTTATGGCAGAAAGTGAGGAGGAGCTAAAAAGCCTCTTGATGAAAGTGAAGGAGGAGAGTGAAAAAGTTGGCTTAAAGCTCAACATTCAGAAAACGAAGATCATGGCATCCGGTCCCATCACTTCATGGGAAATAGATGGGGAAACAGTGGAAACAGTGTCAGACTTTATTTTGGGGGGCTCCAAAATCACTGCAGATGGTGATTGCAGCCATGAAATTAAAAGATGCTTACTCCTTGGATGAAAAGTTATGAGCAACCTAGTAGAATATTCAAAGGCAGAGACATTACTTTGCCGACTAAGGTCCATCTAGTCAAAGCTATGGTTTTTCCTGTGGTCATGTATGGATGTGAGAGTTGGACTGTGAAGAAGGTTGAGTGCTGAAGAATTGATGCTTTTGAACTGTGGTGTTGGAAAAGACTCCTGCGAGTCCCTTGGACTGCAAGGAGATCCAACCAGTCCATTCTGAAGGAGATCAACCCTGGGATTTCTTTGGAAGGAATGATGCTAAAGCTGAAACTCCAGTACTTTGGCCACCTCATGCAAAGAGTTGACTCATTGGAAAAGACTCTGATGCTGGGAGGGATTGGGGGCAGGAGAAGAAGGGGACGACAGAGGACGAGATGGCTGGATGCATCACGGACTCGATGGACGCGAGTCTGAGTGAACTCTGGGAGTTGGTGATGGACAGGGAGGCCTGGAATACTGCGATTCATGGGGTCGCAAAGAGTCGGACACGACTGAGTGACTGAATTGAACTGACATAAACAGAATATTCCACTCAAAAGCAACAGAATACATACTCTCTTCAATTGCACATGGAACATTTTCTGTGATAGATCAGATATTAGGATACACAATTAAGAGCACTGAAATAATACCAGGTATATTTTCTTACCATAATGTAATATAACTAGGAATCAATAAAATAGAGAAATTTTTAAAACATCATTAGTGGAAATTAAACATCACACTCTGAAACAGCCAACAAGTCAAAAAATAGATTAAGAGGGAAATTAGAAATTATCTGAAGATAATCTTCAAATAAAATATGGCATGCCAAAACTTATAGCATTATGCAAAGTAGTACTTAGAAATTTACAGCAATAACCACCTACATTGAAAATGAAGAAAGGTCTTAAATAGTTTAAACCACAAGACACTAGAGAAGAATAAAGCACAAAGTTAGTAGATGGAGAGAACTAATAATGATTAAAAGTAAATAAAATAGGGACTAGAAAGACAATATAAAAGTTCAAGATTTGGAATCTTTTTTTAAACAAAATTGACAAAACATTTACTAGACTAGCCAAGATAAAGAGGATTCAAATAAATGAAATTAAAAATGAAAAAATAGATATTGCAACTGATATAACAGAAATACAAAGACTCACATGGGTCCACTCTGAGCAACTAAATGGTAACAAATTGGGGAACCCAGAAAAAATGGATAAATTTCTAGAAACAACCACCTACCAAGACTAAGTCTTAACAAGTAGATCAGTAATCAGAAACCTCCCAACAAAGAAAAGATCAGAACCAGATGGATTCATTAGTAAAGCTATCAATTATTTAGAGAAGATTGCTAATCCTTCTGTAATTCTCCCCCAAAGTTGAACATGAGGGAATATTTCCCAACTTTTTATTTTTATGAAACCAGCATTATCCCGGTATCAAAGCCAGAAATGAATACTATAAGAAAGCTACAATGCAATATCCCTGATGAATATAGATGCAAATTTTTCAACAAAATACTAGCAAACTGAACTTTTAAGTATACAAAAAGAGTCATATTCCATGACCAAGTGGGATTTATTCCTGGGATACAAGGATGGTTCAATACAGAGATGAATTGGTATGATATAACACATTAACAGAACAAAGATTAAGAATTACATCATCATCTCAACAAATGCAGAAAAGGCATTTGGCAAAATTCAAAACTTTTTCTTGATGAAAAGACTAACAAACAATGAATATCAAAAATTTCACCAATAACAGCTGCAGCTAAATCATACTCAACAGTAAAAACAAAAGCAAACAAAATACTTGAAAGCAATTTCTCTACGATCAGGAGACAAAGCAAAGATGTCTATTCTTACCAACTCTTTTCAATATAGTACTGGAACTACTAGCGAGTATAATTAAGAAAAATAATAAAAGGCACACACATTAAAAAGGAGGAAGTAGAATATAGGACCTATATATATATATTTTAGTGCTATATATATATATATATATTAGTGCTATATTAGGACCTATATATATATATTAGTGCTTAATATTGCTAATATTCTCCCTTATCTTTAAAAAACAATTTATTTATTTTAATTGGAGGCTAATTACAATATTGTAGAGGCTTTTGCCATCCATCAACAGAAATCAGCCATGGGTGTACACGTGTNACCCCCCCACCCTCCAGCCCCACAGGCTGCTTTCCAGGCTTAGCCCTCTCGCAGCGCACTGCTCCCTGGAGAAAAGGGGCCTGAGGCCAGGTCTTCTCTGCACAGATTACTCCTGGGCCTTCCCCTCTGCCAGGAGCTGTAGCAGAGGCAGAAGCAAGCGGTGCCTGCCTTCAGAGAAGCTCGTCTGAGGGTAGGCAAGCTGGCCCCAGCATTACCCTGGGCCACCAGATGGAAGGCCCAGGGTAATGAAAAGAGGGTGAGGGTGCCCCCCGTGGAGATGGGGGGGCGGTGAGGCTGACCGGGGGTGTGGAAAGCTCCGGAGGAAGGTGCCTGTGGTGGGAGGTGGCTGAACAGGAAATGCTGAGGTTGGCCCCTCGAGTGGAGCTGGCGGGAAGTCGGTCCTTCTAACCTCGGGTCCTTTGCTGTGATTCGCGCACAGCTGTCGAGGCAGACTGGTTCACTCAGGAGTGAAGGGTACGCCTTCCGGGCGCTTTCTGCTGGTCATCGTAGGTGGCCGTCAACTTGCACTTCAGCCAGATTTCGGGTCTCTGTTGGCGTTCTTTTTCTAAATGGACCTACCGTGAGGTCACCAGCGGGTGTTGGGTGTACAGGAGCGGTCCAGGTGCAGGGGCGCCTCGTCTTAGCAGGGGAGCAGGCTCTGGTGGGTTATGGAGCCTGGCGCCCAGCCGGCGGCCACTGTCAGGCTTTGCTGTTTTCTGTTGACTTGAGCAGGAGAGTTGCTTCCGCACGTTCGTAGTCTCGACTCAGAAAATAGGACCAGTGCTCGGGACTTAAGGCAGCCGGGGTTTTCCGAGTGTGAGAGAAGCTTGATGCAGCCCAGGACCCCTGCTGCCCTTCCCACCCGATTCCCCTCGGGAGCTGCAGCCCCTTTAGCCGCCAGGGAGATCTTTTCAGAATCTGTCGTGCCGCCTTTCAACCTGTTTACTTCCTCAACAGTGCCTGCCTGGCCTCGGGGTCATAGGCAGCCCCTCCTCTGAGGGTAGACCCTTCCGTAGGGACCAGATCAGTTTGTCTGCAGTCATCTGCTCCGGGCCCAGCGAGGTGTCAGCACAGTCTGGGCTCCAGAGGGGGCGCAGGGTCAGCTTGCTGGCTGGTTGGGGCCTGTCAACTTAGGCTCGGTGGAGAAGGGTTGAACCTGGAAGGCCAGGAAGGCTGGTGGAGTTGGAGCGGGGAGGCTGCCCGGTGTCTTCCAGATGTAATGGGAAGGCAGGGAGCAAGCGGAGCCAGACGGCTTAGGGAGCTCCTGGGGTGAGCTTGTGGGCAGGGCAGGCTCGGAGAAGAGGCTTTCCAGGGGAACTGAGAGGGGCCTCTTCTGAGGACTTGCACCGTGGGAAGAGTGCGCAGTGCTGGGGCCACTTGGGGGGCCGGAGAGCCTGATTCAAGTCGTGTCCGCAGCTCTGGGGCCAGTGTGCTCCTGCTTCCTCCCGGCAGACACACTGCTTGCAGGGAACTGAAGCCTTGACCTTTCTGAAGCTGGACGCCCCTTTCGCCTGATGGGCGGAGGCGATGCGGCCATGGGCTGGATTCAGGCCATAGATGTGTTGTGTGTGAGCCACGCGTGTTCTTGATGGTCTGCGTTTAAAAANATGCCAGACATGCTGGAGTCCAAAGTCAAGCAGGACTTCAGTTCAGTTCAGTTCAGTTCAGTCACTCAGTTGTGTCTGACTCTTTGCGACCCCATGAATCGCAGCACGCTAGGCCTCCCTGTCCATCACCAACTCCTGGAGTTCACTCAGACTCACGTCCATCGAGTCCGTGATGCCATCCAGCCATCTCATCCTTGATCGTCCCCTTCTCCTCCTGCCCCCAATCCCTCCCAGCTAAAGCAGGCCCTAGGAAGGGGCAATATGAACAAAGCTAGTGGATGTGATAGAATTCCAGATGAACTATTTCAAATCCTAAAAGAGGATGCTATGCAAGTGCTACACTCAATATGCCAGCAATTTGGAAAACTTCGCAATGGCTCCAGGACTGGAAAAGGTGTTTTCATTTCAATCCCAAAGAAAGGCAATGCCAAAGAATGTTCAAACTGCCACACAGTTGCACTCATCTCACATGCTAACAAAGTATGCTCAAAATTCCCTAAGGAATGCTTCAACAGTGCATGAATAATGAACTTGCAAATGTTCAAACTGGATTTAGAAAAGGCAGAGGATTCAGAGATCCAATTGTCAACATCCGTTGGGTCATAGAAAAAGCAAGAGACTAGCAGAAAAACATCGAATGCTGCTTTATTTATTATGCCAAAGCCACTGACTGCACAATGATCACAGCATACTGTGAAAAATTCTTCAAGAGATGGGATTACCAGATGACCTAACCTGCCTCTTGAGAAAGCTGCATGCAAGTCAAGAAACAACCGTGGACACGGAACAACAGACTGGTTCCAAAGTGGGAAAGGAGTACATCAAGCATGCATATTGTCATCTTGATTATTTAACTTATATGGAGAGTACATTTTGTGAAATGCCTGGCTGAATGAAGCACAAGCTGAAGTCAAGATTGCCAGGGGAAATAACAATAACATCAGATACACAGATGACACCACCCTTACGGTAGAGAGTGAAGAAGAACTAAAGAGCTTCTTGATGAAAGTGAAAGAGGAGAATGAAAAAGTTAGCTTAAAACTCAGTACTTAGAAAAACTAAGATCATGGCATCTGGTCCCATTAGTTCAGTTCAGTTCAGTAACTGAGTCGTGTCTGACTCTTTGCGACCCCATGAACCGCAGTATGCCAGACCTCCCTGTCCATCACCAACACCTGGAGTCCATGCAAACCCATGTCAATTGAGTAAGTGGTGTCATCCAATCAACTCATCCTCTGTCGTCCCCTTCTTCTCCTGCCCACAATTTTTCCCAGCATCATGGTCTTTTCAAATGAGTCAGCTCTTCACATCAGGTGGCCAAAATATTGGAGTTTCATTGTCAACATCAGCCCTTCCAATGAACACCCAGGACTGATCTCCTTTAGGATGGACTGGTTGGATCTCCTTGCAGTCTAAGGGACTCTCAAGAGTCTGCTCCAACACCACAGTTCAAAAGTACCAATTCTTCAGTGCTCAGATTTCTTTACAGTCCAACACTCACATCCATACATGATCACTGGAAAAACCATAGCCTTGACTAGATGGACCTTTGTTGGCAAAGTAATGTCTCTGCTTTTTAATATGCTGTCTAAGTTGGTCATAACTTTCCTTCCATGGAGTAAGCATCTTTTAATTTCATGGCTACAATCATCTGCAGTGATTTTGGAGCCTAGAAGAATAAAGTCAGCCATTGTTTTCACTGTTTCCCCACCTATTTGCCATGAAGTGATGGGACTGGATGCCATGATCTTAGTTTGCTGAATGCTGAGCTTTAAGCCAACTTTTTCACTCTCCTCTTTCACCTTCATCAAGTGGATCTTTAGTTCTTCTTCACTTTCTGCCATTAGGATGGTGTCATCTGCATATCTGAGATTATTCATATTTCTTCCAGCAGTCTTGATTCCAGCTTGTGCCTTCTCCAGTCTAGAACTTCTCATGATATACTCTGCATATAATTTAAATAATAGGGTGACAATATACAGCCTTGACATACTCCTTTTTCTATTTGAAACCAGTTTGTTGTTCCATGTCCAGTTCTAAGTGTTGCTTCCTGACCAGATACAAGCTTCTCAAGAGGCTGGTCAGGTGATCTGATATTCCCATCTCTTTCAGAATTTTCCACATTTTGTTGTGATTCACACAGTCAAAGGCTTTGGCATAGTCAATAAAGAAGTAGATGTTTTTCTGGGACTCTCTTGCTTTTTTAATGATCCAGCAGATGTTGGCAATTTGATCTCTCATTCCTCTGCCTTTTCTAAGAGCTTCAACATCTGGAAGTTCACAGTTCATGTATTACTGAAGCTTGGCTTGGAGAACTTTAAGCATTACTTTACTAGTATGTGAGATGAGTGCAATTGTGTGGTAGTTGAGCATTATTTGGCATTGCCTTTCTTGAGGTTGGAATGAAAACTGACTTTTTCCAGACCTGTGGCCACTGCTGAGTTTTCCAAATTTGCTGGCATATTGAGTGCAACACTTTCACAGCGTCATCTTTCAGGATTTGAAATAGCTCAACTGTAACCCCATCACCTCCACTAGCTTTGTTAATAATGATGCTTCCTAAGGCCCATTTGACTTCACATTCCAGGATGTCTGTCTCTAGGTGATTGATCACATCATCATGATTATCTGGGTTGTGAAGATCTTTTTTGTACAGTTCTTCTGTGTATTCTTATCACCTCTTCTTAATATCTTCTGTTTCTGTTAGGTCCCTGCCATTATTGTCTTTTATTGAGCCCATCTTTGAATGACATGTTCCCTTGCTATCTCTAATTTTCTTGAAGAAATATCTACTATTTCCATTATATTGTTTTCCTCTATTTCTTTACACTGATCACTGAGGAAGGCTTTCTTATCTCTCCTTGCTATTCTTTAGAACTCTGCATTCAAATGGGTGTACCTTTCCTTTTCTCCTTTGCTTTTCACTTCCCTTCTTTTCTCAGCTATTTGTAAGGCCTCCTGAGACAGCCATTTTCTTTTTTTGCATTCCTTTCTCTTGGGGATAGTCTTGATTCCTGTCTCCTGTACAATGTCACTACCTCCATCAATAGTTCATCAGGCACTCTGTCTGTCAGGTCTAGTCCCTTAAATCTATTTCTCACTTCCTCTGTATAAGAGAATTGATTTAAGCTTTACCCAAATGGTCTAGTGGTTTTCTCCACTTTCTTGAAATTCACTGGCCCCATCACTTCATGGGAAATAGATGGGGAAACAGAGGAAACAGTGACAGAACATGAAATCACAAAGACAGAAATATAGATCAATGGAACAAAATAAAAAGCTCAGAGATAAATCCACAAACCTATGGACACCTTATCTTCGACAAAGAAAACAAGAATATACAATGGATTAAAGACAATATCTTTAACAAGTGGTGCTGGGAAAACTGGTCAACCACTTGTAAAAGAATGAAACTAGATCACTTTCTAACACCACACACAAAAATAAACTCAAAATGGATGAAAGATCTAAATGTAAGACCAGAAACTATAAAACTCCTAGAGGAGAACATAGGCAAAACACTCTCTGACATAAATCACAGCAGGATCCTCTATGATCCACCTCCCAGAATACTGGAAATAATCACAAAAATAAACAAATAAGATCTAATTAAAATTAAAAGTTTCTGCACAACAAAGGAAATTATAAGCAGGTGAAAAGACAGCCTTCTGAATAGGAGAAAATAATAGCAAATGAAGAAACTGACAAACAACTAATTTAGATGTCCATCAGCAGATGAATGGATAAGAAAGTTGTGGTACATATACACAATGGAGTATTACTCAGCCATTAAAAAGAATACATTTGAATCAGTTCTAATAAGATGGATGAAACTGGAATCAATTATACAGAGTGAAGTAAGCCAGAAAGAAAAACACCAATACAGTATACTAACACATATATATGGAATTTAGAAAGATGATAATGAGGACCCTGTATGCAAGACAGCAAAAGAGATACAGATGTGTAGAGTGGACATATGGACTCTGAGGGAGAAGGAGAGGGAGAGGGTGGGATGATTTGGGAGAATAGCATTGAAATATGTATACTATCATGTAAGAAATGAATTGCCAGTCTATGTTCAATGCAGGATGCAGGATGCTTGGGGCTGGTGTATGGGGATGATCTGGAGGGAAGATGTGGGGTGGGAGGTGGGAGGGGGGTTCATGTTTGGGAGTTCGTGTAAAAAAATAAATAAA
>SJYX01018775.1:20461-34191 GCA_006410675.1 Oreotragus oreotragus | reverse complement strand
TGATGTCTCTAATTTTTTTGAAGAGATCTCTAGTCTTTCCCATTCTGTTGTTTTTCTCTATTTCTTGGCATCAATCGCTGAAGTAGGCGTTCTTTGCTGTTTTTTTTTTTGGAACTCTGCATTCAGATGCTTGTATCTTTCCTTTTCTCCTTTGCTTTTCACTTCTCTTCTTTTCACAGCTATTTGTAAGGCCTCCTCAGAAAGGCATCTTAGTTTTTTGCATTTATTTTCCATGGGGATTGTCTTGATCCCTTTCTCCTGTACAATGTCATGAACCTCTGTCCATAGTTCATCAGGCACTCTACCATATCTAGTCCCTTAAATCTATTTCTCACTTCCTCTGTATAATCATAAGGGATATGATTTAGGTCATACTTGAATGGTCTAGAGGTTTTCCTTACTCTCTTCAATTTAAGTCTGAATTTGGAAATAAGGAGTTCATGATCTGAGCCACACTGAGCTCCTGGTTTTGTTTTTGTTGACTGTATAGAGCTTCTCCATCTTTGGCTGAAAAGAATATAATCAATCTGGTTTTGTTGTTGACCATCTGGTGATGTCCATGTGTAGAGTCTTCTCTTGTGTTGCTGGAAGAGGGTGTTTGCTATGACCAATGCATTTTCTTGGCAAAACTCTATTAGTCTTTGCCCTGCTTCATTCTGTATTTCAAGGCCAAATTTTCCTGTTACTCTAGGTGTTTCGTGACTTCCCACTTTTGCATTCCAGTCCCCTATATTGAAAAGGACATCTTTTCTGGGTGTTAGTTCTAAAATTTCTTGTAGGTCTTCATAGAACCTTTCAACTTCAGCTTCCTCAGCATTACTGTTTGGGGCATAGACTTGGATTACTGTGATTTTGAATGGTTTGCCTTGAACAGAGATCATTCTGTCATTTCTGAGATTGCATCCAATCCCCTATATTGAAAAGGACATCTTTTCTGGGTGTTAGTTCTAAAATTTCTTGTAGGTCTTCATAGAACCTTTCAACTTCAGCTTCCTCAGCATTACTGTTTGGGGCATAGACTTGGATTACTGTGATATTGAATGGTTTGCCTTGAACAGAGATCATTCTGTCATTTCTGAGATTGCATCCAAATACTGCATTTCAGAATCTTTTGTTGACCATGATGTCTACTCCATTTCTTCTAAGGGATTCCTGCCCACGGTAGTAGATATAATGGTCATCTGATTTAAATTCACCCATTCCAGTCCATTTTAGTTCGCTTATTCTTATAATGTCAACATTCACTCTTGCTATCTCCTGTTTGACCACTTCCAATTTGCCTTGATTCATTGACCTGACATTCCAGGTTCCTATGCAATATTGCTCTTTATAGCATCGGATCTTGCTTCTATGACCAGTCACATCCACAACTGGGTATTTTGCGACAATGTGCAGATTGCAGGTGGCTGCAACAAAGCACAGTGTGTGGCTGAGAGGAGCCACCCCACGTCCGAGGACAGGGACAGAAGTCGGGAGGACCTGATGCCTGAGGGGCAGCGAATGAGAGGAGCTACCCCACATCCGAGGTCAGGGGTGGCAGCCAAAAGGAGTTATCCCACGTCCAAGGTCAGGGGCGGTGACTGAGAGTGCCAGGCTGTGACAGCACAAGAGCAGCTGAGAGGAGCTACCCATGCCCAAGGCCAGGGGAAGTGGCTGGGAGGACCTGCCCTATAGCCAAGACCAAGCGTGGCAGCCAGGAGGAGCAACCGCATGTCCAAGGAGCAGTGGCTGCCCAGGAGCCAGAGGGCCTAGAGGAGCTATTCCACGTTCAGGGTCGGGAGGGGAGATGGTGAGGAGATACCCCTCATCCAAGGTAAGGAGCAACGGCTGTGCTTTGCTGGAGCAGCCGTGAAGAGATACCCCATGTCCAAGGTAAGAGAAACCCAAGTAAGACAGTAGGTGTTGAAAGAAGGCAGACACACCGAAATCATAATCACAGAAAACTAGTCAATCTAATAACACTAGAACCATAGCCTTGTCTAACTCAATGAAACTAAGTCATGCCCTGTGAGGCCACCTAAGATGGGTGGGTCATGGTGGAGAGGTCTGACACAATGCGGTCCACTGGAGAAGGGAATGGCAAACCACTTCAGTATTCTTGCCTTGAGAACCCCATAAAAAATATGAACACTATGAAAAGGCCATACTGTCTTATGACCCAGCAATCCCACAGCTGGGCATACATACCGAGGAAACCAGAGTTGAAAGAGACATGTGTACCCCAATGTTCATTGCAGAAGGGTTTATCATAGCCAGGACATGGAAGCAACCTAGATGTCCATCAGCAGAAGAATGGATAAGAAAGCTGTGGTACATATACACAATGGAGTATTACTCAGCCATTAAAAAGAATACATTTGATCAGTTCTAATGAGGTGGATGAAGCTGGAGCTGATTATACAGAGTGAAGTAAGCCAGAAAGAAAAACACCAATACAGTATACTAACATGTATATATGCAATTCAGAAAGATGTAACGATAACCCTGTATGCAAGACAGCAAAAAAGACACAGATGTATAAAATAGTCTTTTGAACTCTGTGGGAGAGGGAGAGGGTGGGATGATTTGGGAGAATGGCATTGAAACATGTGTAATATCATATATGAAAAGAATCACCAGTCCAGGTTTGATGCATGATACTGGATGCTTGGGGTTCATGCACTGGGACAACCCAGAGGGATAGTACGGGGAGGGAGTGGGGAGAGGGGTTCAGGATGGGAAACACGTGTATCCCTGTGGTGGATTCATGTTGGTGCATGACAAAACCAATACAATATTGTAAAGTAATTAACCTCCAATTAAAATAAATAAATTTATATTTAGAAATATTTTAAAAAAATCATTAAGGAAGAATGAAAGTAATCACAAATGGAAATTTCAACTTTCAAGGAGAAATGAGAAGAAAAGAAATGGATACATTCCAAAGAATGTACCCTGACATCAATTCTCTGGCCGATCAATTTCTAAAATGTTTCATCAAATACTTCTTTTATCTACTCTACGAAAATTCCCATAAGATCTAATAATTGATAAACAGTAACGTGAGTAACTAGATTTTTGCCATTTTATTGTTACTTGCTTTTTAAAGCCATGTCTTTTCTTTTTACTCCAGCAAAGAAAATTATTCACATAGTAATTAAGGGACCATGGGCAAAACTTTAAATGAAGACAGAAAATGATAGGGAAGGGAAGAGCTAATTGAGGAAGTTAGACAAAATTTTGGTACCATCAAATGAGAAAGCAACAGACATCTATAACAGCGTGATTATTTTGCTGCAACAAATTGAAATTTCATTTCCCCTTTAGCTTCTACAAGAATAGTTCTTCTACTGGGGTGTTCATTTATTTATCCCTTGAATTTGAAACATAATATGTGGTTGATCAATAACAACTAAATTGAGAATAGAGATGATCAGCTAAGCTGGTTCAAAGCTATTTTACTTTACAGCTGTTTGCTTTCTTTTGTCAAGTTTCTTTCCATTCTGTGTTGATTAAAATTTTCCTCCAAATCAGTACTAAACCAATTTTGACCCTAAGTCACACAAAGATATAAACCGCAGACAAAATTTAGCTCATACACCTCCTTACACTTTAAGTGAAGATTTTCTAGAAACGTCAATAGCATGAGACAAAGACTGTATATCTATGGAATGAGATACTATTCAGTTTGTTAATATGTGTTTACTATTCTAATTGAAACAGATAATTACTACCTATGTATTAATCAAGGTACCATTCCGTTGGACTTGTATTTACTCTACAATGTTGCCCAGTCATATCTGACTCTATGACCCCATGGACTCCAGCATGACGGGCCTCCCTGTCCCTTGCCATCTCCTGAAATTTGCCCAAGTTCATGTCCATTGCATTGGTGATTCCATCCAGCCATCTAATCCTCTGATGCTCTTTTATCCTTCTGGCCTCAATTTTTTCCAGCATCAGGGACTTTTCCAATGTGTGCACTGTTCACATCATATGACCAAAGTACTGGAGCTTCAGCTTCAGCATTAGTTCTTCCAATGAATATTCAAGGTTGATTTCCCTTAAGGTTGATTTGTTTGATCTCTTTGCTGTCCAAGGGAATTTCAAGAGTCTTCAGCACCACAGTTTAAAGGCATCGATTCTTTGGCATTCTGCCTTCTTTACAGTTCAGCTTACACAACCCAATGTGACCATTGGGAAAACAATCTCCTTAACTATATGGATCTTTGTCTATATAAGCAACGTAACGTCTCTGCTTTCAACACACTATCTAGGTTTGTCATAGCTTTGCTACCAGGAAATAATCATCTTATGATTTCATGGCAACTGTCACCATCTTCAGTGATTTTAAAATCCAAGAAGAGGACATCTGTAACTACTTCCATCTTTTCCCATTCTAGTTACCATGAAGTAATGGGGCCAGATGTCATGATCTTAGTTTCTTTATTTTTTTAATATTTAGTGTTAAGCTGGCTCTTTCACTCTCCTCCTTCACCTTCATAAAGAAGCTCTTTAGTTCCTCTTCACTTTCTGCCATTAGAGTGGTATCATGCACATATCTGAGGTTGTTGATGTTTATCCCTATCTTGATTTCAGTTTGTAACTCATCCACCCCAACATTTCTCATGATGTGATCAGCATATAGGTTAAACAAACAGGGTTACAGCAGGCAGCCCTGTCGTACACCTTTCTAAATATTGAACGAATCATTTGTTCCATACAGTGTTCTGTTGCTTCTTGACCCACATACAAGTTTCTCAGGAGACAAGTAAGATGCTCTAATATTCCAATCTCTTTAACAGCTTTCCATAGTTTGTTATGATCCACACAGTCAAAGGCTTTAGCAAAGTCAATGAAACAGAGGTAGACTTTTTTCTGGAATTCCCTAGCTTTCTCCAATGAATGTTGGCAATTTGATCTCCGGTCTCTCATGAAACCCATTTTGGACATCTGGAAGTTCATGGCTTGCATAATGCTGAAGCCTACATGAAAGATTTTAAGCACGACCTTACTAGGATGGGAGATGAGTGTGATTGTCCAATGTTTAACACGTTATTTATTGCCAACCTTCTTGGGAATTGGGATGAGGATTAACCTTTTCCAGTCCTGTGGCCACTGCTGGAATTGCTGACTTCCAGACTTTCTGATATATTGAATAAAACACCTTGATGGCATGATCCTTTAAGATTCTGAGTAGCTCTACTGGAATTCCATGGCATCCACTAGCTTTATTATCAGCACTGCTTCCTCACACTCCAGAATATCTAGCTCTGGGTGACTGATCACACCATCATAGTAATCCGGTTACTTAAGATCTTTTCTGCCTAGTTCTTCTGTGTATTCCTTCCATCTTTTGATCTCTTCAGCATCTACTGTGTCTCCACTGTTTCTGTCCGTTATTGTGCCTGTATTAGGTCAAAAAACAATAAAATAATAACAACTTTAAGTTATTTCTGCTCAGATAACTTTCTCAAACATCGTACTTATCAAGATTTAATTTTTTTAATTAAAATTGTATTTTTTAGTTTAAAACAATTTTAAAGGCCAATTTGTCTAGTGATAGATGCTATCTGTACCTCTTTGAGTTTTGTCCTTGGTTCTCTGAGAAATATGGAATATGGTTTTCTGAGCAAAAGTGAAATGACATGTATTATTATGGAATTTTGCATTTTACAGTTTATTTGCATAAATCAGAAAAAATGTATTTTTATAAATATATATAAGAAGTGTGAATAATATCATGCATTAATTCTTTCAAAAACTGTATGTAAACATCTGTTCTGTGAAAGGTATCCTTAAGAATAGTGAGGATATATCAATAAATGAGATAAAGTTCCACTTCTACAAAACTTAAAAATCATTTGATTGATCTAATTCAAGGCCATTATATATGACTGATATTTTAGAATCTGTTGAAAACTGTTTTTGAATTATATGATTCAGCCATACAACTGGAGCAACTTTTAAGGAAAAATTCTATATTAGTAAATCTGTGACTGACTACTAGTTTTATTTAAGCTATAATAACATTATACAGAAGCTCATTTAGGAGCAAGACTTATCACAGTATTTCAGAGGAATCAGGATCAAAATGTCAGAGCATAAGAAACAGAATTTACCTCCTTTCAAAGATACATTGAAACGACATCCATAAGTGGAAGGATTCACATGGAACAGCTGCTGAACACTGACAGACTTAAGATGTCAGAAAAGACAAGAAAACCTCCCCTTAACTAGGCAGAAAATAAGTAAAAAGAAAAAAAGAAAAAAAAAGAAAGAATCAGAATGGGGCCCTCACCCCAGGGAGACAGACGGGAAGGATGAAAGATTCTTGCATCTTGGGAAGGGTCCTCACCAAAGATCCTTAGTGGATGAAGGGACAGTTTCAGAGCCTAAGAGGAGACAGTAGCAACCTGTTCATAGAAGGCAAAATGGATAGTGACATGCACAGAAAGTCAGCACGAGCACCTTGTACACCACAGCCTGATACACTTCCCTCTTGATGATGGTGGGAGAAAGGTGCAGAAATTGAGACCCTAAAGCTCTGTCCTGGAGAGAGGCCCAAGTTTAGGTGTTAAAACAAGCTGAAGAGGTCAGGCCATGGTAGTTTAGAATTTACTAGGAAGATGCCTGGGCCTGCTCAAAAGGCAAGGCACCGTTATTGGAAGGCACATGAGGAGAGAAGCAAAACCAATATAAGAATTTCTTTCCCTGCAAGTGTTCCCAAGCAACAAGGCACCAATAACAGGAGCTTCAGGGGTGGGTACAAGTCACTTCTGCCATCTTGGTCTCCAGAGTGGGGAACTAGCTTCCTCTCCCAAATCTGTGGGAAGATGCCAGGATTCCCTAGCCTTGCTGACCCAGAAGGGCACAGATAGCTCCTGCCACTAAGAATTCTTCCAACAGGACCCAGACCTTCCCACATTGTCCTTGGAGGGCACAAATAGGTTTAGTGACTAAGAAATCCATGGGTGAATGTCAGAATCCAATCTACTGGCTCAGGATCCTGCAGATAACTACCCTGACTCAGAGGCCCACCAGTAGGTGCCAGAACCTGCCACACCGTTCCTGGAGGTCACAGATAACTCCCCCCACTAAGATCTGTCACCAGGTGCCAGGACCTGTTTTACTCTTTCAGGAGCACTTGTAGCAAAGATCAATGAAACTAAAAGCTTGTTCCTTGAGAAGACAAGCAAAATTGATAAACCGTTAGTTAAATTCGTCAAGAAAAAGAGAAGATACAAATCAATACAATTAGAGAAAGGAGAAATTACAAATGACACTCCAGAAATACAAAGAATCATAAGAGATTACTACAAAAAAAAAACTATATGCTAATAAAATGGGCAACTTAGAAGAAATGGACACTTTCTTAAAAAGGCACAACCTTGAAGAATGAACCATGGAAGAAATAACCCATCAAAAGTAATAAAATTAACCCATCAAAAGTAATAAAATTGAAAATGTGATTAAAAGTCTTCCAACAAATAAAAGTCCAGGGCTAGATGATTTCAAAGGAGAATTCTATCAAGTACTGAGAGAAGAGCTAATACTCATCCTTCTCAAATTCTTCCAAAAACTACAGAGGAAGACACATTCCAAGCTCATTCTGCAAGGCTACAATCATCCTTATACCAAAATCACACAAAAAAGGAAAGTATAAACCTGTATCACTGATGAACGTAGATGCAAAAATACAAGACAAAATGCTAGCAAACAGAATAGAAGTACAAGTTAAAAGGATCAAACACCATAATCAAGTGTGATTTATCCCAGGGACATAATGATTCTTCAACAAACACAAATCTAACAATATATTATACCATATTAAAAAATGGAATAATAAAAACAATATAATAATCCCAATAGTTTCAGGAAAAGGTTTTGACAAATTTTAATACCCGTTTATAATAAAAACTGTCTATAAAATGAGAACAGAGGGAACCTACCTCAACATAGTAAAATGCAAATGCAACAAACACACAGGAAACATCATTCTCAATGGTGAAAAATTGAAAGCATTTCCACTAAGATCAGGAACAAAACAAGGATATCCATTCTTGCCATTATAATTCAACATAGCTTTTGAAGTCCTCATCATTGCAATCAGAGCAAAAGAAGAAATAAAAGTAATCCAAAGTTGAAAAGAAGTAAAATGGTCACTCTTTGCAGATGACATAACGTTATGCATAGAAAATACTAAAGATGATGCCAGAAAACTATTAATCAATGAATTTGGTATATTTTCAGGATACAAAATTAATGCACAGAAATTTCCTGAACTTCTGTAAACTAACAGTAGAAAGAAAACATCAGAAAGATAAATTGCAGAAACAATTCCATTTAGCATTGCAACAGAAAGTGTAAAATATGTAGGCATAAACTAACTTAAGAAAGTAAAAGATCTGTACTCAGAAAGCTATAAGCTATAGGTCACTGTTGTTCAGTTGCTCACTTGTGTTAGACTCTACTATCGCATGGATTGCAGTGTGCCACCCTCCTCCATCCATGGGATTTCCCAGCCAAGAATCCTGGAGTGGGTTTCCATTTCCTCCTCCAGGGGATTTTTCTGACCCAGGGATCAAAAGTTGGTCTCCCATTTGGCAGGTTAATTCTTTACCACTGAGCCACTTGGGAAGCTTAAAAGTTACAGATAAAAAAAAAATCAAAGTAAACACAAACAGATGGAGAGATACAGTGTGTTCTTGGATAAGAAGAATCAATATCATGAAAAGAACTATACTATCCAAGTGAAGTGAATTGAAGTTGCTCAGTCATGTCCATTTCTTTGCAACTCCATGGACTGTAGCCTACCAGGCTCCTCCGTCCATGGGATTCTCCAGGCAAGAATACTGGAGTGGGTTGCCATTTCCTTCTCCAGGGGATCTTCCTGACCGAGGGATCGAACCAGGGTTTCCCACATTACAAGCAGACGCTTTAACCTCCCAGCCACTAGGGAAATATTATCCAACACAACCTACAAATTCAACACAATCCTTATCAAATTGTCAATTATATTTTCACAAAACTAGAATAGATAATTTTTAAACTTGTATGGAAACATAAAAGATCTTGAAGAGACAAAGTAAACTTGAGAAAGAAAAACACAGCTGGAGGAATTAAAGGCCCTAAATTTAGGTTACACTTTAAAAGTACAGTAACCAAAACAGAATGGTACTTGCATAAAAATAGAAATATAGATCAGTGGAATAGAAAAGAAAAGCCATAGATAAACTTAAGCACCTATGATCATCTAATCTAAGACAAAAGAGACAAGAATGTACAGCAAATAGTTTCCTCAATAAATGGTGCTGGGAAAACTGGACAGTAAATGTGTGAAATTAGCATATTTTCTAACAATATACAAGAAAATAAACTCGAAATGGATTAAAGACCTAAATTTAAGGCTGGACATTATAAAACGCTTAAAGGAAAACATAGACCACTCTTTGGTATACACTCAGTAAGATCTTTTTTCATCCATCTTCTAGAATAATGAAAATAAAAACAAAAATAAATACCATATGACTAAATATAAAAACTTTTTTACACAGTAAAAGAAAACATAAACAAAGGCAAGCCTCAGAACAGAAGAAATTGTTTGAAAAAGACAAATTAATATCATTTTTACAGAAATAAAAATGATATGAGAATATAGCAGATTTTAATCATTTGTGATTTCTTATCTTGGTTAGTCTAAATATTATTAACTTTTCATCTTTTAAAAAGCCTGTTTTTCTATACTAAACTATAAATTTCCACTTTAGTTTTCCTTATATTCTTCCTTTGCTTGCATACATATAGTTTATTCTTGTTTTTATCTTAGGTAGAAGGTTATATTATTGTTTTGAGATATTTTTAATATAAAATATAACAATTTAGGTTACACGTTATCTTATAAGCCTTAACTAAATGATACCACAAGTTTTAATATGCTATATATTCATGTTAATTCATCTCAAACTGTTTTTCAGTTTCCCTAGTGATTCCATCTTTAACTGATTGCTTATGCAGGAATGAAGTGAAGTGAAGTGAAAGTCACTAAGGCGTGTATGAGTCTTTGCAACATTATGGACTATATAGTCCATGGAATTATCTAGGCCAGAATATTGGAGTGGGTAGCCTTTCCCTCATCTAGGGGATCTTCCCAACCCAGGGATTGAACCAGGGTCTCCTGCATTGCAGGCAAATTCTTTACCAACTGAGCTACCGGGGAAGCGTACATAAACCAATTTTATGTTATATTTTGATCTTTTCATTTTAAAACCGGAATACATAAACAATTTCCACGTATTTCTGAATTTTCCAAGTTTTCTTCTGTTATTGATTTTTAATTTTACTCTATTGCCAGAGGTCATAACTTATATTATTTCAACCCTTGCAAATTTATTTAGACTTGGTTTATGTCTCTTTATGTGGCTTATATCAGAGAATATTCCAGATGTATGTGAGGGGAATGCATATTCTACTTTGTTGGGTGGAGTATTACATAGAAGTTTGTTAAATCTAGTTGGTTTGTACTGCTATTCAAATCTTCTATTTCTTTTTGCTATACTGCTGGGAGCCAGCACGGGAGATCCCACCCATGACAAGGTCATGCGGAGAGACCTGATGGGCAAGGCAAGTCAGGTCTCAAGGGGTCCTCTGCCTGAGCTGCTGCTGCTGCTGCTGCATCTACCCTCCCCACCCCCCCAAAAAAAAAAACCCAGAATCTGCCTGTTTTACTGTGCTTTCCACTCTTCTGACATTCCCTGGAAAAAGTTAATTCAGGGCTTCAGTCTCCTACATATAAAAGGAATGTTTCAGCTCAAACCCCTCTGATGGCTCTCTAACTTGCCTGACAGTTTCCCCCCGGACTTAACAACTGCTTATGATTGTTTACAGCCCCCCAACCACGAAAGGCACAAAGGTTAAAGCATCTTAAAGATACAGAGCCTTTTCTAAAGAGCTAAAAATCATATTGGTGATGGGTTTTCACTGAAGACTCAATGACTGCTGCCAGGCCTCCATATTCTTTATCTTTTAGGCACCTGAAGGATATTAATCAATGTAATTGGGATATAGAAATAGGAATATAGTAGTTTTGATGTTAGCAACACTGGACTTTTGAGTTAATTACTTTTCTCTTTATAAAACACTGTACTTCTTTCACTGTTATAAATTGTTGTATCTTTGCTATGTAAGAATGTAACTTTATATAATGCTGAGAGTGGCACCAGACTTTGGAAAGATCAACACACATAAGTCTTCTGGTTGACAAACCCTTATCAGAAAAAAAGACTGTAAAATGTTAATTGGCTCTCTGGCTAGAAAATGATGTAAATCACCTAAGACTTGTGTATACAACTAGGTATGCAGAGAGAATAGCCTGGTTTTGATAAGAGTCAGGGCTGCTTATGCTGCATAACTTTATATTACCCATTGATCCCTATGTACAATCAAAAAGGTATAAAAGGCCTTTAGAGACAATAGAGGCCAGATAAGTCACTGGACTGGTTTCCCCCATGTCTTCTCTTTACTCTAATTTCTGGCTGAATTCTCATCTGGGGTGTGGAGGCTCGCTATGTCTACTTACTTGCCCTGGCTTCTAAGATCCGTAAAAGAGGGAGCCCAAGGTGAGGCACCCTCCGATATTCAAACGGACGCTGATGGCCTAACATAGATGCTGCAAACTTCTCGTCTTGAAGTTTTATTGGTTTTCCATTGGTAAACCAAGTTATCCAGCCTCTTTTCTCCACTAAATTTTCCTACTATGCTATTTCTCCTTAATTTCTTTTATATCTAATTAAATAAATAAGCTTTCCTTGCCTACGCCATTCACCATTCTAATTCCCTGGATCCACCGGGGCTGGACCCCAGCACTATACACTGGTAAAAATCGGGTATTTAAGTATCAACCATTATTGTGAATTATCTATATCTCCTTTCAGTTCTGTCACCTTTTGCTTTATATACACTGAGGCACCATTGTTAAGTGCATGTACATTTATAATTGCTACAACTTTGTGATATTTTTAAAATGTAATAAAAACTGCTCATTATGTCTATTCACATTTATTGCTTTAAAATCAACTCTTGTTTGATATTAATATAGCCACTCCAGCTTTCTCATAGTTGCTTTTGCATGACATATGATTTTCCATATGTGATGTTGAAGAAGACTCTTGAGAGTCCCTTCTACTGGAAGGAGATCCAACCAGTCCATCCTGAAGGAGATCAGCCCTGGAATTTCTTTGGAGGGAATGATGCTGAATCTGAAACTCCAGTACTTTGGCCATCTCATGTGAAGAATTAACTCTGGAAAAGACTCATGCTGGGAGGGATTGGGGGCAGGAGGAGAAGGGGACGACAGAGGATGAGATGGCTGGATGGCATCACTGACTCGATGGACATGAGTCTGAGTGAACTCCAGGAGTTGGTGATGGACAGGGAGGCCTGGTGTGCTGTGATTCATGGGTTCTCAAAGAGTCGGACACAACTGAGTGACTGAACTGAACTGAACTGAACTTTAACTTATTTGAATTTTGAGTCTAAATTGTGTCTCCTATAGCTAGGATATGGTTGACCTTCCTGTTGTTTTTTTTTTCGTTTTCTGTCTGACAGCCTCTGCTTTTTATGAGATTTTTTTCTAATAAATTCATGAACATGGGAAAGTCACTCAGTTGTGTTTGACTATTTGTGACCCCATGGACTCTATAGTCTATGGAATTCTCCATGTCAAAGTACTGGTGTGGGTAGCCATTTCCTTCTCCAGGGGATCTTCCCAACCCAGGTTTGAACACAGGTGTCCCACATTGCAGGCAGATTCTTTATCAAGTGAGCCACCAGAGAAGCCCAAATTCATTAATAGCTATTTAATTTTAATAATCCAATAACACAGTTATATTATTAATATAGATATATTTATTGTACCATTTTTCTTTTTGTTTTCTGTATGTCTCATAGTGGTTATTTCTCTGTTCTCCCTTTATTATATTTTTTTTGAGTTAACTGAATGTTTTCCAGGATAGTATTTTAATACTTTTAATGACTTTTAAAAATATATATATACTTATTTAATAATGGCTACTTGAGATCTTCCTACATACATTTTAATCAATCAAAATCTACTTCATTGTATACTGAAATTTTGGTGAGATTAGTTCTATCTAGTGCTTTTCCTTTTCCGTCTTTATGCTATTATTTTGTTTATATTTCATCTATATATGTTATAAAACCAACAATATATTGTTATAATCATTACCTTATATAATGTTAATTTTTTGAAGAAGTTGAGAGAAAAAAGAGAAATATATATATATATATTGCTAAGTCACTTCAGTCGTGTTTGACTCTGTGCGACCCCATAGATGGCAGCATACCAGGCTCCCCCATCCCTGGGATGCTCCAGGCAAGAACACTGGAGTGGGTTGCCGTTTCCTTCTCCAATGCATGAAAGCGAAAGGTGAAAGTGAAGTCACTCAATCATGTCCGATTTAGCGACCCCATGGACTGCAGCCTACCAGGCTCCTCCTTCCATGGGATTTTCCAGGTAAGAGTATCATTCTCTCAGTCGTGTCTGACTCTTTGCGACCCCATGAATCACAGCATGCCAGGCCTCCCTGTCCATCACCATCTCCCGGAGTTCACTCAGACCCACGTTCATCGAGTCCGTGATGCCATCCAGCCATCTCATCCTCTGTTGTCCCTTTCTCCTCCTGCCCCCAATCCTTCCCAGCATCAGAGTCTTTTCCAATGAGTCAACTCTT
>SJYX01018773.1:153525-230016 GCA_006410675.1 Oreotragus oreotragus | reverse complement strand
GTTTTCTGTAAGTAAAAGTGAAGTCGCTCAGTCGTGTCCAATTCTTTGCAATCCCATGGACTGTAGCATACCAGGCTCCTCCGTCCATGGAATTTTTCAGGCAAGAGTACTGGAGTGGGGTGCCATTGCCTTCTCCAAGGGATCTTCCCAAGCCAGGGATCAAATCCGGGTCTCCCACATTGTGGGCAGACACTTTACCATCTGAGCCATCAGGGAAGCCCTTTTTTCTGTAATGCTGAGATCAGTTAGCAGTGTCTGCCACAGGCAGGAGAGGAGCTTGATGGCTTTTGTAATGCACATTTGTTCATTGTGGCTTAAGTCAAATGATTCTCTGATTCATATTTAAGAACAGCACTCTGCACCCTTGGAAATTATTTGAGAACGTGCTTTGAAAGCTGGAAGACCTCTTAACTTTCTCATTTTATAATTTAGAAAATATTTGTCTTGAGGGCCTTACTGAAGACATGGAACTGGTAGGTAGCAGAACACCAACTTAAGCCCAGGGTTTCTGTCTCATGGCCCAGCATATTTTCTTATAAACTGAAATAATAGATCTAAGAACCCTAAAGACTGATGACTTTATTTTCCAGCTTAGTTTGAAAAATCTCTTTTCCTTGGTAGGATTAAGTTTTTTATGATTTTAGATTAGCAAAATGAGCATGAGGATTATTATACAGTGCAGTGATACTTAATCATGGACACATGTTATTAATAGAGTTACTTGGGAAGAGTATTAATAAAAAAACAACTAAAGAATGTCTTAGGAGAGGCACAGTCATTCATTGGTACTTTTTATGTGATTTAACTTTGCAGCCAAAATAGAAACAATTGATACAATAATTTGAAAACTTGTTGAAATAAATACTACATGAGTGCTTAAAAGTCATTGTTGACATTGTTAAGTTCTTGAAAGAATCAATATTTTTATCAGCCAAAAACAGTCCTTCCAAATAAATATCACCACATTACAAGATTAGTACACCACTAAATATCTTTTATTCCATAACTTTTAATACAGGCATCAAATAAGCAATTGGAGAAGTAGCAATGATTGTGATAAAAATATAAAAGTCAGAAAATAGTGACTGGCAGAATGGAAACTTGTGATTTTTAGCTGCCCACTTATTGATGGTACTGAGAATTTTGTTAGTCTTCCTGTCACTTAATTAAAACTAAACATTGTATAAAATACGTAAACCACGGAAGGGAATGCTGTTACAAAATCTAGATTAAAGAGTAATAAGTATTTACTTTAAAAATATATTTTAGTTATCTATTTCAATGTTATTGAAGTTTTCAAAATTCATAGTGATTCAAAAATGAAGCTGAAGAATGCAACCCTGAAAAAATGATTCTTGTCTTCCATGTTTCCTTAATTGCCCACCGTTCCGTCATATATTAGATTGTTTTCCCAGGAGACCTTTCTCTTCTCTAGTTCACACTTCATGAGTGTCAGGAGGGCATTACGTGGTTTTGTTTTAAAAGCCTCTAGAGCAAGATTTTGGGAAAACAGTAGCAATGCTGCCTTGCACTCGAGAAGAAGTCACGGAATACCAGACACACTTCACGAAGAACAACTGAAGGTGAGAATCCTGAGATAAGGCCTAAAAATTTCCCAGTGGGATTGATCCTCTATAGACAATTAAAGTCACCTAGCTATCTGGTCGGGAACTAGAACCTTCCTGGTTCTGATGAAGATAGGGAGAGTGTGTAGCATAAGAGCTGGAAGCCCTCTCACAGTACAGAGAATTTAGAATTACCACTCTACAAGTCGACCCTGAAATATGTCATAGGAAAACTTTTTTAATGTGACTTTTTGGATTGGCAGGTTATGACAAAACTACATTCATGTTACTTGAATACATCTCTTGTCTAGTTTTACATGCTTTTTGACTTGTCTAGAAAATGACATATTGAAGTTTTCATTAGCTTTAACCAGGTGTGATTTTCTTATGGAAGATACCTCAGCAGGACCGCAGTTTAAGGCGAATAAACCAGTGGAGCTCAGAAAGGCCATAGCCCTCCTTCAGATGGTAGCAATGAGCTGAAAGACTCATTAATCAACCGCAGCATCACAGGTGTGATGGCTTGCCTACAAACTGCCAACAGACTGTGAAAGTCACATCCGACAGGCTAAATTGTCAAACTAGACCCATCCATAAACATTTTAACACGGCAAAATTCCAACTCTTTTGTCTTTAAGATGTGATTCTGAGATGTTAACGTTCCTCTAAGCCTGCTACGAAGTGTTTATTTTAATTTCATAAAATTCAAATTTCTTGAAAAAGAAATTTGGCCTTCTTTTCTATCATAAAAATCTCCATTAGTGTTTTCATTTTTCATTTTGTTTTCTATTGGCTATTTAATATCCTTTATCTTAAGGATCTATTCTTTCGTATTACATGAAAGGAAGGAGGATTGAATTGGCCTGTGTCAAGGCTTTAGCANTTATTTTAATTTCATAAAATTCAAATTTCTTGAAAAAGAAATTTGGCC
Source organism: Oreotragus oreotragus (assembly GCA_006410675.1). Classification (NCBI taxonomy): domain Eukaryota; kingdom Metazoa; phylum Chordata; class Mammalia; order Artiodactyla; family Bovidae; genus Oreotragus; species Oreotragus oreotragus. The sequence continues at coordinate 227,520 of SJYX01018773.1, read as the reverse complement.
TTCTTTTCTATCATAAAAATCTCCATTAGTGTTTTCATTTTTCATTTTGTTTTCTATTGGCTATTTAATATCCTTTATCTTAAGGATCTATTCTTTCGTATTACATGAAAGGAAGGAGGATTGAATTGGCCTGTGTCAAGGCTTTAGCAATAGTGAAAATCCATTTTCTTAACATGTATATTAGCTTGATTTGTGCACTCAGAAGTGTTTTCACAGAGAAGATAATATCTGTAGATATGTTTTAATGGGAGAGCCATGTAAATACTTTTATTTCTAACTAAAAGAAATTTTTACATCAGGTAAACTGCTGATCTGTAAGAAATCGTAATTTTAATTGGGTTTTAGTCTCTTTGTATTTTTTTAATGATGCATCACCAGAGAAGTCTAGTTGTTTCTCTGTTCCTTGGAAAGATAAAATAAATACTAAATAAACCAGGGTGTGAAAAAGGAAATAGAGATTAAAGTTTATGTCCTTTAGTGAATCATACTGTAATTCACATTCCTTGTTAATTTCTGTTGTGCCAAAATATTAGTAGATTATATTTAAATTACCATAAAGCATTTTGATTACTACTCTTTTGTTGACCTTAACTTGATATTGAAAAGCTACTTTGGAAGAACTGAGTAGGGATATGTCGGGGGGCGAGGGTGAATTTTTTACAACTAGAAATTAATAAAGAGTTAATTTATGGCCCATTTCATAGTTATCTAAGTAAAACTGAACAAACTCTGATATTTCTATAATTTCTATAATTACATATATATGTATTTATCTGATATCATATCAGTTCAGTTCAGTCGCTCAGTCCTGTCTGACTCTGAGACCCCGTGGACTGCAGCATGCCAGGCTTCCCTGTCCATCACCAACTCCGGAAGCTTGCTCAAACTCATGTCCATGGAGTCAGTGATGCCATCCAACCATCTTATCCCCTGTAGTCCCCTTCTCCTCCTGCCTTCAATCTTTCCAAGCATCAGGGTCTTTTCCAATGAGTCAGATCTTCACATCAGGTGGCCAAAGGGTTGGAGTTTCAACGTCAGCATCAGTCCTTCCAATGAATATTCAGGACTGATTTCCTTTAAGATGGACTGATTGGATCTCCTTGCAGTCCAAAGGACTCTCAAGAGTCTTCTTCAACACCACAGTTCAAAGACATCAATTCTTCAGCACTCAGCTTTCTTTATAGTCCAACTCTTACATCCGTACATGACTACTGGAAAAACCATAGCTTTGACTAGACAGCTTTGTTGGCAAAGTAATGTGTCTGCTCTTTAATATGCTGTGTAGCTTGGTCATAGCTTTTCTTCTAAGGAGTAAGTATCTTTTAATTTCATGGCTGCAGTCACCATCTGCAGTGATTTTGGAGCCCAAGTAAATGAAGTCTGTCACTGTTTCCATTGTTTCCCTATCTATTTGCCATGAAGTGTTGGGACCAAATGCCATGATCTTAGGTTTTTGAATGTTGAGTTTGAAGCCAACTGTTTCACTCTCCTCCTTCACTTTCATCTGCTATTATATATTTATCTGATATTTATATAACTTCTATATACCCAGGATTCTCCTGGGAATTCTTGGTTAAGAAGCAATCAAATTGATTTACTCTTGGTATAGATATATGCACAGAGAAAGCCCTCAGTAAGTATTTATTTTGATTTGAAATTAGTTGGTGAATCAATAGGATTATAGTAGAAAAGGAATAGAAGAATGACAATTATATACTGAGAATTTACTGAAGTACCAAAATTTCAATCAATATCTTACCTGTGATCCTTTATTAACTGAATTTAATTTGATTGAGAACAGTTAATAATGCTATCTGATTAGAAAGTAAAGTATATATGAAACATAATAAAGGTTAAAATTCCAACTAAAAGATATATAAGCATTTTGAAATTTCCATTTACACACAATATTCTATGCTCATGTTACTCTGAAAACATTTGTTTTGAGCATCCTCATTAAATTTCCCCTTCTCCCACCTCTTTTTCCTATCTGTGTACATTTATGCATAACTTCTAGTAACTACTCTTGTTGACAGAAATTAGAAGAAAGAGCTGTCACATCATAGTTTCAGCATAGGTGGAATACAGAACCTGTCTCTTATACACATCTAGNATCCTCATTAAATTTCCCCTTCTCCCACCTCTTTTTCCTATCTGTGTACATTTATGCATAACTTCTAGTAACTACTCTTGTTGACAGAAATTAGAAGAAAGAGCTGTCACATCATAGTTTCATCATAGGTGGAATACAGAACTGAATTGGCTTCATTTTAATGGAAATATATATATATAAAGGTGCTACTATTGGAATCTTTGAAAAGTATGCTTTGAAATAAGCCTAATGGCCATTTATTTTTTACATACATTGTTAGTGGCTTAGTAATTACACACTCCTCCCCCTGTAAAATAATAAAGAAGTGCTCCCTTTACTTGTCATAATAAAAACTCTAAGAAGTACATTTTAATATACCCAGACTCCTACCAGTAAAGTGTTAATAAAATTAATAATAAAAAGTATAATGATTTCTACTGGGATAATTACATGGGTAATTTAACAGTAGATTTGGATGAAACTGGAAGCTTTATATGATATACAGTTAAACCTCTATAAATGATATATAGAAAATCAGACTGTCCTATTATCTTTTGCATACAAAAGGAATCTTTTTAAATGTTAAGTAGTAGCAATGCTTAAAAGGTAAATTTTCTCTTTCCTTGTTCTAATAAATAGCTCTTTAAAAATATTTGACTAATTGTTGCTTCTTGGTTTTATTGTCTCTTCACATTTTTGAAGTATAACTTTATACCCTCACAGCAAAGTTATAAATCCAGTCTGCTTATTTTTTTAATTTTATTAATTAAACTGAAAGAATGAACTATAGCTTCTCAAATGGCATAATTTGGAGAAGTTTTTAACTTCATCTGTACTCCTCATAGCTGGTTTCCACACAAGAATATTCTTGACTATCCAATGAAAACGTATTTTAAAATGTGAAGAAATTTTGTCTTCTAAAGGAAAGCCTATGGAGCCCCATACATTTAGACCACTTGTTACTTGATTGGCAACACGCTGTACATTTTTACACAAACTTTTAATTCTCAAAACTTTGTGTTAAACACTTGTCATATTTTTAGGGAAATAGGTTGAAAGAAGATAAGGGTTTGCTGAATGTCACACAGTTTTTACACGACCAGGGTGGAATTTAAGTCAAAGGTAATGGCTGACTCTACTGCTTAAGTCCTGTTCACTCCAGACTGCTGGCAAAATACAAGTTGTAATGATATATGATTCAAATATTCTGTTGAATGTTAACACTCTTATAATGCACGCGTGCTAAGTTGTTTCAGTCTGGTCCAACTCCTTGCAGCCTTGTGGAGTGTAACAGCTCGCCAGGCTCCTCTGTCCATGGGGATTCTCCCGGCAAGAATACTGGACTGGGTTGCCATGCCCTCCTCCACGGGATCTTCCCGCCCCGGGGATCAAACGCCCATCTCTTATGTTCTCTTCATCGGAAGGCAGGTTCTTTACCACTAGGGCCACCTAGGAAGCCCAAACATGCCTATAATATACATATGCTATTTTTAATGGCTTTTGTTATAAAATATAACAAAAAAGGACATAAAACTTAAGTGTGACACTTTATGAATTGTCCTAAAGCAATCATTCATTTACCACCACTAATAGCCAGTATTCAGGAATAGAACATTGCCAGCACCCTTGAATCGACCCCACCCCAACGATCCATTCTAAATACCACCCTCTCCCTTCTTCCCAAAGAGTAAGCACTATCTACTTCTTCTTCTTCTTCTTTTTTTTTAAACTATCTTTACTTCTAACACCTCAGTGCAGGTTTGTGTTTTATTTAATTGTGGTAACATACACGTAAGAGTTGCCATTAAAAAAATTTTTTTAATGTACAGTTCAGTGGCGTAAGTAGTTCACTTTAGTTTACAGTCATCACCACTATCCATTTTCGGTACATTTTCATCTTCCCAACCCGGGACTCTATCAATTAACTAATAACTCTCCATTCCTTTCTTCTCCCAAGCCTGGCAATTGCCATCCTACTTTCTGTGTTTATGCATATTGCTCTTTTAGGTATCTCAAGTAAGTGGAGTTATATTATTGTTGTCTTTCTGTGACTGGTTTATTTCACTTAACCTAATTTCTTTAGGCTCATCCACGTTGTAGTATCTGACAGAGTGTCCTTACTTTTTCAGGCCATGTTAGATACTGTTGTGTATATATACCACATTTTCTTTATTCATTTATCTGTTGTTGGGCACTTGGATCTCTTCTGCCTTTTGGCTATTGTGTGTAATGTTGCCATGAACTTGAGTTTACAAATATCTGTTGAAATTCATGCTTTCAATCTTGTTGAGTATGTACTCAGAAGTGGAATTGCTGTATCATGTAGTAATTTTATGCTTAATATTTTGAGCACTACCATTGTTTTCCACAGTGACTGAAGCATCTTACATTTCTGCTTACAGTGCATAAAGATTCTGATTTTTCCAGATCCTTGACACACTTATTTTCTGCTTTTTTATTTTGTGGTTTTTTGGGGATGGGTAATTTGCTCTTTTGAAAAAATTATCATAAGTAAAATCCTACATTTTTAATTGATTTTGGCTTTTGCTATGTTTGTGAGATTCACCCATCCAATTGAATATAACTGAAGTTGTACATTTTCATTGTCATAGAGTATCCCATTTTATGATAACATTCAGTTTCTCAACCATTCCACTGTTGATGAACATTTAGATGGTTTCCAGTTCTTAGCTGTAATAAATAATGTGGCTGGGAACATTCCTGTACATGAATCTTGGTATTATGTGTAGGCAATTTGTGTTGTATACATAGAAGTAGAATTGCTAGATCTTCGAGTATATTGCCCATTATAAGTATATGAGTTCTCACTGCGTCATATCCTCTCTAATACAAACATGGTTTTAACAATTCTGACAGATGTCATTACTGCTGATGGTGATCATTTTGTTCATTTATTTTTTAAGCATTTGGATATCTTCTTTGGTGAAATGTCTTTAAGCCTCCTGCCTATTTGCCTCTTGATCTTTTTTCTTTATTGATTTGTATGAAAAAAATATAGAGATAAATAGATGTATGGATGAGATACAAACCCTTTGTTGCAAATGTCTTCTACTCCTTGGCTTGCCTTTTCATTTTCTTAACGATTTTTTTTTTTGAAATAGAAGTTTTTTATGTAGTAAGATTTATAAAACAATTTCCCTTTATAAATATTAGTTTTTTTGCCCTTTTAAAGGATAGTCTTTAATGATTAAAGTAGTGTTTTCTATTTTATTACTAGCAAATAGTATCATTTTATATTTGGAACTTTTACTTTTTCAGGCTATCATAAACAGGCTTCCCCTCATTAACAGAAAGAAACATCTTTGAAAGAAAGAACATTAGACTAAAATTATGGAGTCCAATAGCAGGTTTATGCTTGAAAATAATAGAAAGTAAATATAGAGATCTTTACAGACTGTTCTTTTGTACTTAATTACTATACCTCAAGCCTTTTCTAGTCCTAGTATACTGGTGAATGATTGTAGAATTTGACTTTTGCAAACGGTAAAATTTTGCTGCATTTTACTTTTTCCCACTCCAACTTGACTCCATTAAGGCTCTTAATTGATACTTGTATTTGATACTCCTAGTAAGGTCTGTATAACTGCATGTGCCTTCTAGAGTACCTGAAGGTTACTAACGTGTATCTATTGCGAACTTTTTCACATGTGTCAGAGTAATTAATATAGTTTATTGTAGCAGTATCGTATTAATATTTTTAGCTTAATCATTTAGGGTGTTTTATTGTCTTCATTGCCCTGAACTTAAAACAACATAAAAAAGTATACTCAGGGGCCCTGCACTGTGACAATATGAAGTACATATCAATGTTCATATTAACTAATAATTAATGTTTATAATAATAGACATGTAGAACAGAATTTGTTTTTAATCATTTTGTATAAATGATTTTATATAAATGATACATATTGACATATAGGCTAAGAATATATCATATGTTAACTAAACATTTTGTTTAAATATCAGGGAACCCCTGGGTAGTTTTTTTTCATACCAGAGATTAGACATACAGAGTCTCCAAAGTGGGAAAAGATAGAGAATTTTCAGAGCTGAAAGGTGTTTTGTATCCAGACAAATCTTGGGAAAGCATGCATTGAATCTCATTAAGAATGGTAGATCAGTTTGGTAGCAGAACAAGATTTGTCCTGTCCTGGAACATTTTGCCCCTCAACTGAATTTTTCCTACTTTTGACTTATTTTCTTATTAGTCACTCTCAGAGAAGGCAATGGCATCCCACTCCAGTACTCTTGCCTGGAAAATCCCATGGACGGAGGAGCCTGGAAGGCTGCGGTCCATGGTGTCGCTGAGGGTCGGACATGAATGAGCGACTTCATTTTCACTTTTCACTTTTCACTTTCATTCATTGGAGAAGGAAATAGAAACCCACTCCAGTGTTCTTGCCTGGAGAATCCCAGAGACGGGGAAGCCTGGTGGGCTGCCGTCTATGGGGCAGCAATATTAAAATGTGCATCTTTTTACAATTTACTTCATAGGAACTTTGCTTCTATATTTTTCTATTTCTTCACTCTTTTTTTGTGCTATTATTGCCATATGTATTAAATCTATATATGTTTTAAACCCAATAATTCATTTTTGAATACTACTTTATGTAGCCTATTCTTTTAAAGAAGTTGAGAAAATAGCAAAGAGTATAGAAAGAGTAGTGATATTTATTTATCTTTTAAAATTTATCACCCAGTGTAGTTACCTGTTCTGGTGTTCTTCACTTCTTCTGTGGACTCTAGTTAGTATCATTTCCTTTTAAGTAGCCAGCCGATTTTTTCCCTTTTTTAGTAACTTGATATTTAAACTTGAGAGACAAAAACAATTGTTCCTTCACCTTTGAAGATCAGTTCTCTCACCAGTATATGTCTTGATGTTTATCATTCAGTCAGTTCAGTTCACTTGCCCAGTTGTGTCTGACTCTTTGCAACCCCGTGAACTGCAGCACACCAGGCCTCCCTATCACCAACTCCTGAAGCTTATTCAAACTCATGTCAGTCGAGTTGGTGATGCTATCCAACATCCCATCCTCTGTCATCCCCTTCTCCTCCTGCCTTCCGTCTTTTCCAGCAACAGAATGTTTATCATTCTGTGTCAGTTTCCCCAAGAGAATGTGTCCCTTCAATCTGTTTATTCACATCTTAATCTATTTCTGGTAAGTTTTCTTAAATTATATCTTTGGATATTTTCCCCATTCCATTTGTTTAATTTTTTTTTTTTTTTTTAAGAGATACCAATTATGCTTATGTTGGATCTCCTTCAATGCCTTCCATATTTAACATCATTTAGTTGTTTGCTGATTTCCATTTCATTTTCTTACTCTTCTTAATCCTTCTATGTCTTTTCACCTTTTTTGGTGCTTCCAACATGACCTTCACAAAATAAAATAACCTGAATAAACGCTTAGATAATGTAGCAAAATTTCCATTTATTTGTTTTGAGAGTTGAGGGCAGGATTTATTTTGGTAATTCTTGGTGTGGCCCTGGAAGTTGCATACTAAAATTTTTCCATAATATCCTACAAATATATTCCTAAAAGACAGATCAAGAAAATGAAATTTACTGTAGAATTATGACTTTACTTTTTGTATCTATATGTGTAGTCATATTGAAAACATATTTTGCTAGTTTTGTGTGTAATTACAGGTAGGAGGATTATATAGTTAGTATTATTCTTCATCAAAATTTTGCTTTAACATTTTAAAAGATTTAAGCCATATTATTATAAAGGTATATCTGTTGTCAGTTTATTTTAGCTTCTATTGTAATATTTATGAATGTTTTAGGCAAAGAGTGGTATTTGATTAAGTGTCATTAATTTTACTCNGTGTAGTCATATTGAAAACATATTTTGCTAGTTTTGTGTGTAATTACAGGTAGGAGGATTATATAGTTAGTATTATTCTTCATCAAAATTTTGCTTTAACATTTTAAAAGATTTAAGCCATATTATTATAAAGGTATATCTGTTGTCAGTTTATTTTAGCTTCTATTGTAATATTTATGAATGTTTTAGGCAAAGAGTGGTATTTGATTAAGTGTCATTAATTTTACTCAATGTATTTCATTATAGTTTTTACTTTATTATTTATCAAACCATCTTATAATCTAAAATATTAATGAATAATATAGTGATAATAGATTATTTTACTTTTTTCGTCTTTTGTCTTTTTAAAAATAATGCACACTGGTGTGTTTTGTATCATACTGCCTTCTCAATTAAATAAGATCCTTTCAAACAATTACAAGGAAATGCAATATCAAGTTCTATTTACTTTATTGTTCTATATGATCCTGTATTGTCAAAATGGAGAACATGGGATAATTTTAAAAGGTAAGTATATCCATTTCTAATTTCAGTCTGTAAATACTAACAAGGGAAGTTATCGCCACCCTAAGAGCAGTATGTAACTAATGGAAGACATCTGATAATTTTTAATATATATGAGATTTTAGAAGGTTACATGTAAATTCAAGTTCATTTCTACAAGGATAGTTTCTATATTTTNTTTTAAAAGGTAAGTATATCCATTTCTAATTTCAGTCTGTAAATACTAACAAGGGAAGTTATCGCCACCCTAAGAGCAGTATGTAACTAATGGAAGACATCTGATAATTTTTAATATATATGAGATTTTAGAAGGTTACATGTAAATTCAAGTTCATTTCTACAAGGATAGTTTCTATATTTTTTTATAAATAAAAATAAATTGATTCAATTATGAAACAGGAGTATCTTTGAATGCAACTAAGTAATACATGCACATATGTAATAAATCTTAGTATTGTGTCAGGAGAAGTGAATCTGCTATCTATTACACTGACTGCTTATTAATTATTAATCACTTGAAAAATCAAAAATGAGATACATATTAAATATTGGCTATAAAACAAAATCTGGAAAAACTAAGTTCTTTTCTCTGGAAAAACCCCTTGAAAGTACTGGTTTATAGCCAAAATAATATAGATTTTCAGATAAATATTTGAGAGGAAGGTTGAAAATAGAGTATAAACACAGTGCAGTTGAATTTGATCTTATTGCTGTCAAGTGTGCTACTTCACCAAGACACAGAATAAATGGAAAATCAACTGTATAGTGCATGTAATTTTCTCCTGCTGAGCAAAGAATTAGTAAAGTCATGATTTCTCAATGTGGACAGCAAATATACCTGTAGAGAGTGTAATGAAGAGATGGAAATGAGTTTTTATTCCCCCTTCCTCATACTGAATTGCCTGTAGAACAAGAATAAAAATCCAAAGGGCAGTTTTTTTCTTCTGCATAAAGTGATATTCAAGTTCCATGCTTTGCTAGAAATATAAATAGAGGCTCAAGCATGTAGGACAAGCTTCAGTATGGCTGGATTAATAATTTAAAAAAGAAGGAAAGGTTGCGTGGAAACAGGCACCCTGTGCTTCGGCCACTTCTCCTCTGCTTATTAACATTTGCTGAGCATCAACTTATAAAGAACCAGGATGCAGTGATCATTTAAAGTAATCTTGCAAGGAATCTCTGGTTAGTATTCCTCAAGTCTGAGAACTCTAGGTACCCTTAAACACCACTGTTCAGTGTCTGTGTAGAGCACTTAGCATATTTCTTTTTTCTCCATAGTATTAAATGTGTGGGAACATGTGATCAGGGTCCTTTTTATATTCAAAATGGGTCAGCCTCTGTCTAGAAAGTGTCTTATTGTCATGATGTCACCACATCTCAAGATTTGTGACCTTTTGCACCATATGGATTCATGGTAGTCCACGTCCTAGCTTACAGGCCAGAGTGCTTTTGTGCCCCCGCTAGGGGGTATCAAAGGCTTTTGGTCTGGAATTTCAAGTACGGATAGATTTGGAAAAACAAAAAGTAATTTTTATATATCCTAGGGACCGCCAGATGTCGCAGAGGCATCATTGATGAAATGGCTCTTCTGCAAAATGTGGCGCTTATGTAAGGAGTACTAGTATTGCGTTTGAGAGTCGTAGAGGCCGTAACAGGTCAGTGAAGTGTCCTTCAAACGTCTGATTTTTACATCCAAGGATGGGCCCGGATGAAAAGATAACCACGTATCTGACATTGGCGTTGCTGCCATTTAGACAACCGATTCAGCTGCCTTAGTCAGTGGGATCAATCAGGCCTTTATTGCTTTGAAAAACCGCAGAAAGATATGGTTTTTCTTTTTCTTTAAAAATGATCATTTGGAACTACATCCTACCACTGTATTTTAACCCTAACATCAATTGCTGCATACAAGCACATATGAACTTTCATAACTTCCCCTACCCCCTGAGTTTAAAACACTTTATGAGATGTACAGAATTATAAGAATGAAAGAAATGGTACTGAGTGAAATTCTGCTGAGCCAAACTGTATGCATAAATTGGCAGTTTAACAAGTAAAACTTGGAAGCAAGCATTTGATGATTGATTTTTTATTGAGACAGAACAAGCATGATAGTGGGTAAAGTGATTTTCCTTATTGAGAGAAAATATAGTGTTTTTCAACATGTCTCTAGTATGAATGGAAGCCTTGTCAAAAGAACGGAGCAACACATAATATCTTTTAAAAGGTGAATTAACATAAGTATCTCACTTATTTTATGGATCAAATTTTATACTTGTCAGTTTTATTCAGAATGTCATAAAGTTTATATCATAAAGATAGTATGATTATCTTTGTTATATCCTGAAAAAAACTGATATTAACTGCTTTGCTGGTGGGTTATAAAATATACTCAGTTGAAGAAATGCATTGATGAAAATTAAGGCCAAAATATGTATTCACATGTAGATCTTAGGCAACTACCTGGTCATTTTAAGTACTTGAAATTCATTATTCAACAAGTAACCTGCTGTATATTTGTGTGTAATAGGCTCTGCCTGAGAATACAAGAACTGTCAAGATAAAAATAAGGAACATACATCATTCTAATTTAATTACAATTCATCAAAAAATTCCTCTATTGTCTGTATTACAGGTAGATGTATAAACTTGAAAAAATAATCATATACCAGACTTCACTGAGATTTGCTGTTAGAATTTTTGTATATAGTTTCTGTTGCTGGAAGAATATCTGGATACACACACACATCAACATGTATGTACACATGCCGAATATTTTGTTTATACGTATTCTTACTGTATCTATTTTATAGTTAGATCCTTGGGAAAATTTAAATGAGGAATATGAATTTGTTTATAGAGGGTTCTTTCCAAGTTTGTAAATGTACAGTTATTCCCAATTGTGTTTTCTAGCTATATTTTGCAATTCTACTTTGCTGTGGATATATTATTCCCACTTGGAATAAAATGTATAACAACATAAGGAGGACCTGCTCATGCTGGTTTTCTGGATTTAATTAGTAAGCAACCTGTGAATTTGTGGATCCTATTACATTTGAGTATGTGCATCATGGGTCCATGTTCCATGTGAAAGATTATCTGTATTTTATTCTAAGACTTTATGTATATTTAACCTTTAATTTGACTAGCAGGTTGTGTGATTTACATAAAAAATAGATCAGCTTTGAATTCACTGAATGTTATTGGTATAACATAATCAATCATCTCTAAATGTTAATGGTGTTAAAGAGCAATGAGAGCATATGTCTTATATTTGTAATCCTGTAGATTTATGAAATTATTTAGGATGTCTAAGAGCATTAGATCATGGCATTTCTCTGTGGTTAGGGACAGAAAGTTTTTGAATGGTGGGTATCATTTTAATGAAGTTGGCAAATCAGCCAAATATAAGCACCTCTTTAAAAATCATGAATTGCCTAATAGGTACCTTGATGACTAGAACATTCTTATGAAGGAATGTATACGTAGGCCTCAATACAGTGCTTAAAATGCTGTGACTTTGTCTTATTCTCTTTTCACTATCTTTTAATAAAATATGACTTTTTCTTTGGTGTTATCCTAATTAACGTTATGCACACAATTCCTCAATGAAGTAAAAAGTCAATATGTGAATGACAGTAGCAGGGGGAAAAAATAGGATTTCAAATGGTAAAAAGCCTGCTTTGGTAACAAAGCCTGAATCAATCCCTGTATTGTATAGCAGCTTGATCATATCTTTAAAACTGATACTAACAAAGAATATTTATTTGTTGCCATGCTATTGTAGGATTTATTTTTAAACTCCAATCCCAATTATCAGGAAAATTGCATCCTCTTTATCTCACAGAAGAGCATACGGAATCATGGCATATTTGGTTATTGGGACTATAATATTGTTACCTTGCTTGAAACACATGGTCTCTCTTGATATACAAGAAAAAACTGAATCCATTTCAATAAATTAATGGGGATGAGAATCCCAATCCATCCTTCTTTTCAGAGGTTCGCATACATTGTAATGAAATGCATTAGGAGTTTTCTTCACTTGAAATCCAAATGAGACCCATTTTGGCTCACACCCTTGACAGTCTCTTTTATAAGCCTTGCTGTCTCCTGTTCTTGTGTGGGCCTAGTAAAATGCTTCCTTTGTAAGATGCACAGAGACGATATAATGCCACGAAAGACGAAGGTGTCAAAACACAAAGTTAGAGGCAATCTAATCAATGCCTCCTGATTTAGCCTTTGAAGGCTCTCTTCATTAAAACTCTTTAATGGCGAGGCTTATCTCGAGGTAGAGCTGTTACTTAATATTTTTCAGTGTCATTCTTTGGACAGTCATTTGTACCTTTTTAAATGTATTTTCAGTATTCATTGTTTGGTAAATTGGATGTCTTGTTAGCATGGTGGTGGTATGAATGACTCGCATCAAAATGATTGAAGGTAATAGTGTATAAATTCTTGGTACATTTTTTCCTGTCTTCTAATCCCCATCTTTCCCTCCAACAACCACAACAAAAATCTTAATTTATTTTCTTCCTAAATATCAGGTGTAGGATGTTATTTGATGCTTCCCCAAAACAGATGTTTATACCTTTTTCCATATCCAAGAATTGGATTGGAAATCTAAAAATAAAGCAATTAAAATTTATATTTGTATGGAGTTTATTGCTGCTGTCATCCTTTTACTAAAGATACTTTTCAAATTAATTTTCATTTTATCTAGAGNCCAAAACAGATGTTTATACCTTTTTCCATATCCAAGAATTGGATTGGAAATCTAAAAATAAAGCAATTAAAATTTATATTTGTATGGAGTTTATTGCTGCTGTCATCCTTTTACTAAAGATACTTTTCAAATTAATTTTCATTTTATCTAGAGCTTTTGGGTAAAGGAATGTGACTCTCACTAAAGTGATGGAAAAAAAATTCTAAGATGTTCCATGCTCTCTGGAGTTTTTATTTCTCAGTAAGTACATTAGGAATGATGAGAAATAGAGAGGAGATGTAATACCTATCCAATTTCAGATAGGGTTGTGAACTTAGGAATTGTGTCTATATAAGACTTTCTTTGAAACAGTTTTACTTTCTTAGATGTGAATGAAAGTGTCTAAAATATTAAATATTTTTGAACCTTCAATTCAGTAGTCCCCTCCCCTAATAATTTGCTCAAATTCAATAAATTGTAAATTTTAAATTATTTTCTTTTATACATGGACCAGATGGCATCATGGTTTAGAAAAATATAGAGAGAATATGGTGAAGAATATCTTATTAATGATGTGTGTGTGTATCTTTGTTTAGACTCATTTCATGCACACACAATGTGTGTGGATACCAGATACATACAGCAGTAAATATACCTTAGTTTTTTGTTCGTTTGTTTGTTCACAGAATATGTCCTTCCTGTCAACTGATTGAACAAATATATGTGCTTTCAGATCAGCACTTTCATGTAAGCCATTTAAAGAACCTGAGAAATCAGGAGCTTAATTTCTTTTAACATGCCCAACTTATTAAAAAAAAAAAAAATCACAAGATGCCCTTGCTGCCCTTGCCACCTCAATCTACAATTATCAGTAAAAATAAATAATTTACAAAATGCGGCAAATAGATAAACACCACAGAATTTATGAAAATGGAAAAGAATTCAAGCAACTTTGACCTGATTTTTAAATGACTACTGTGCTGACTACAGCTGCTCTAGCTTAGTAATTATTTGTGATAGGTTGTTTTTGAGTCCCATATGTATAGGAGCTCCAGGCCCAGCTACCTCATTTGCTGGCACACAAACAGATTCTTCCAGGTGCTGAAAATTAAATTTTAATATATTATTTAAATATTAAGAGAATTACAGTTTCAGTAATTTTACTGCTACAGCTGGAGTGCAAAGCACGCCTGTAGAATGCAGAGTGTTGGGCAGTCTAACATACAGGAAGTTGACAGTGATTTTTAAAAATTATTAGCTTATATGTTCAGTCGGTGGTAGCCTTATTTGGCAGTTACTTTATAGATGGGTAGCTGATTTCTGGTAGATTGGGCACCCTTTAAATCATTGAAAGCTATTATTTTTTGGTCTTTACGTACCTTATAAAGAAGGTATTTTTTTTAATTGGAGTGTAGTTGCTTTACAATGTTTTGTTAGTTTCTGCTGTACAGTGAAAGTGAGTCAGCCATATATATGTGTATATATATATACACACACATACATATATATAGATAGATACGTGTAAATATCCCCTCGTCCTTAGATTTTCTTTCCATTTAGGTTACCACAGAGCACTGAGTGGAGTTCCCTATGCTCTACAGTAGGTTCTCATTAGTTATCTATTTATACATAGCAGTGTGTATAAAAAGACAATGTATTAATAACAGACGTTTAAGATATTAAAGGGTAGGTGGTTAAGAAATTGATCCTCTTGGGGCTTAGTACATGCATATTATTCTGTTCTGAAGTTTTAAAGGCTAATTTAAAAAAAAACTCTGTGGTTTCTGCTTTCCAGTGAGAATGATTTTATAGTTGTTAGTAATCAAAGAATAAATCAGCAAAATTTTGGTCTCTAAGACCCTAAAGGGAAGGCAATAGCACCCCACCCCAGTACTCTTGCCTGGAAAATCCAATGGACGGAGTAGCCTGGTGGGCTGCAGTCCATGGGGTCGCTAACAGTCGGACAGACTGAGCGACTTCACTTTCACTTTTCTCTTTCATGCATTGGAGAAGGAAATGGCAACCCACTCCAGTATTCTTGCCTGGAGAATCCCAGGGATGGGGGAGCCTGGTGGGCTGCCATCTATGGGGTCACACAGAGTCGGACACGACTGAAGTGACTTAGCAGCAAGACCCTAAAAAGCAGGTTTTATCATTAGCATACATCTTGACATTTTTATGTGGGTTTTGACTGTTCAAATTATGTAAAAAAAAAGAAAAAAGTTAAACAATATCTGTTTGTTGGTAAGATATCTGTAGTTTGTTTAGAATTTAGAGTGAGATATTAATTGTAAAATTTTGTAAGTTACAATCATTTGTAACTTACTTTTTATGAAAATAATCTGTCTAGAAATTGTACACATTCAACTTTACTAATGAAAATTTATTTTCTGTTAAACATGGTTTTTAAAAAATATTAACTTTTTGATTTGGCTGTGCTGGTTTTTAGTTGAGGCCCATGGGATCTAGCTTCCTGAACAGGCAGGGATCAAACCTAGGCCTCTGCAGCGGGAGTGTGAAACCTTAGCCACTGCACCATCAGGGAAGACCCTGTTAAACATAATTTTAATGAGTGTGCCTTTAAATGATTGAAGACAACTAGAAGATGAGCAATGTATTTTATAAATTATAAAATAAATTATTAAATTATTATAAGTTATTTTCCATGACCATAATTTTCAAATCAAAAGGTGATTAGCTACTTTCAAAGTACAGTTTAGGAAAGAATTTCCCATTATTGATAATCTGTTACACATGAAAAACCTCTTTGCTAAGTGAAATACACCTGGAGGGCAGAATCACAGAGCAAAGAACATGTGATGTAACTCCTTGGTGGTTAACTTTTTATGTTCTGGAGCTAGATTGCTTAGTGTCAAATCTTAGATCTGCCTTCTTTCTGTGTGTTATTGGGCAGACAGCCTTTCAAGGCCTCAGTATTTTCATCTGTAAGATAGAACTGCTTTGTAAAGTTGTTTCAAGGATTAGATGAATTTATCGGACTTCAGATTGTACCTGGCACAAAGTAAGCACGCTATAAACATCAGCTTTTTATTAATAACATTCATGCCACTAACTTTGAGTACATAGCATAAATAAATGACATGCAATGCTCACTTTTATAACTCTTGAAAGGTATTAGCATTTATTCATAATATTTCTTCAGATAGTTGATAAATTTATGGTATTTAACCTGTTAATATAAATAAACGCTTTACCCTTGGGATTTCTATTTTACCCTACCCTTGGGATTTCTACTTTAGATCATAGTGTAGGCCATTTATAGTTTCATTCATAACTCCAGATATAGTGTGAAAAACTGTGACACAAACTGTCAAATAGTAAATTATTTAACAAAATCTTAGTAGGAAGAGTTACATAATTACTTCTCAGAGCACATTTTAAAAATATGAGTAAAGAATTTGTCAGCCTTTTCATTTTTTTCCCCCGTCCTAGTGTGTACATTTAGAAAGTACTTACTTTTAAAAGTCTGAACTGCATTTGAAAGATCAAACTGGTTTTGAAAATTATTACTAAAAAAATACTCATGCAAAATACATTTTGAAAGGTGGATTAATGTCCAAGTACCATAACATTTTTTCCTTTGTAAGATGTGATTTTTACATATCAATGGGATTAACTAATATTTTCATTTGAGAAAAATGAAAGATTTGGGATGTCAGCAATGAGCATTAACATAGCCATGAGGTCAGGACTATTTTAGGCTCAGGGGGAGCAGTAGGGAACACGTTGGACAGAATCCTTACCTTCTTAAAGTTTACAGTCTAATGATAAGACGATAAACTGAATTAGTATGTAATATAACATCAGGTAGTAATAAAGGCTGTGATGTAAAGCAAAGCACATAAGGGTATGGAGGAGAGATGACTTTTTAGATAGGTTAACCAGGAAAGAGTCTATGGTATTAGTGTGACTCGAGGGAGCAGGCTGTGAAAATTTCTAGGGAATTGCTCATCAGGCAGAGGGGACAGCCTTTCTGTTCAAAGACAGAAATAAGTCTTGCATGATCCAGCAAGAGCAAGAAGCCCATTATGCCGGGAGCTGAATGAGCCAGGGGCGAGAGGAAGGAGAGGAAGGCAGAGGTGACCAGAGGCCAGATCACCCAGAAAGGCTTTGATGTCGTGTGATAATAAGTTTTTGGAGGATCCTGAGCTTGAAGGGATGTAACCTGACTTACACATTCGCAGCATTGCTATGCCAAGAATGGACTCTAAGGGTGAGAGGAGTGCAAGAGGAAAATTAGAATGCCACAACAGTAGCTCCAGGTGAAATTAGACTCACCTAATTGGACTTGGCATCTATTTTGAAGATGCTGAGTTGAACCATATGAAAAACAGAACCTGAAGGGTTACTGATGGACCGAGTCTGAGACGCGAGAGAAACAAAATCAAGGATATCTCCCAGGCTGTGGACCTGAACCACTGTGTGAATAAGAATGTGACTCTTTGAGAAAAAGAAACCTGGGAGAGGGTTGAATTAGGGGGAGCGTCAAGAGATCTCTGAAGTATTTTGTACATATTACTTTTGAGATGCCTTCAAGAGATCACCTAGCAGAAGTAAAAGATACATAAGAACGTGGAACTCAAAGGAGAGATTGGAGGTGGTGGTGTTGTGGCAGTGATAGTAGTTACATGCCAGGATGGGACTGATTTGGATTTTTTTTTTTTTTTTTGGATCTTGATTGAGAGCTGGGACCCAGGGCTAGCAATCAGAGAAGCTGGGAGGAGGAAGACCCAGTTAGGCCGTCGAGAAAAATGGTCAGTAGACCAAGAAGAAAAATAAGAGGGGCCAGGGAGGCCAGCAGGGAGAGAGGGAGTGATCAAGTGCCACTGTCTCTCTTGAGTTCTCACCGAGGTTCACAGACAGCTATGGCTTTGGGTGCCCCTCCCCGTTTCAGTGAATGCACTTGGACTTTCTTTCCTTTTTCTCCTTCAGTACCAACTCTGGTACTACCATCTATGGAACTGTGCCCCCCTTTCCCCCAGGTTTCTCTTAGTACTTCTCATTTTGCTCTTGGATCATCTTCTGACTGCCCCAGGACAATCTTTCAGGAGACAAGAAGGTGTAGTAGTAGGAAGAAAAGGAAACCATCCAGTTGAGTCTCCTCTTTTTCCATCTACCACGGCAGCCACAGTGCCCACATGCCCCAGCCCTCTTCTAATTTCTCAACCTCCTCTGACTTCCCATGAATCCCAGCCTGCTTAGTTCTTCAATTTAATGTTATTTTTGGCTAATACTTACGTTATTATGTAGCAGAAAATAGCATATGCCATCTCTGCCATCATTCTTTACTCCTGTTCCTGATCTTTTGAGTTTGGTTTTTCCTCTAAGAGTAAATAAATTGTCATCTGTACTCTGGGCTCTCAGAACACAGTCCTGTGTACCACACTTTCCAGCTCTCCAATAATCACTGAAAGAGCGTGGGGCCACCAACAAGGGCAGGTGTATATTTTCTACGGAAAACTCTTGTCCCTGTATGGTTATTAATCCCTATGGTAAATTATGGGTCAAATGGATTTTTCCTGAAGTAGTCTGGGCCCACAGCATTATGTTAATGTTGTTTGTATAAGAAAATATACCCAAGTTGTTAATAAGCCATTGACTCATTAACTTTCAGAATATAATCTACCTACAATTCAGAGACTAGTTTGTGTATTTATGGCCATCTTGCCTAATTTTATACCTATTATATATGCATAAATATAGTATGCATGTTTATATATCATCTATAGCAGACATGATTGCTAATGATGAATCTAACTTTTCTGAAATATGCAAGCTAGAAATTTTATATCAAAATAAATTCTCTATTTCTCAAGTAGTTTTATTTAATTATAATTTACTGAATCATAATTGTTTGCCTTTGGCTAATTGTCTCTCTAATTTCTCTTACTTTCTAAATTAATGAATTCAAAGCATACTCTTGTTGCAGGGAAAAAAACCAGTATATAGGAATTAGACATTTTTATAAATATTATAGGAAAACAAACCACTTAATAATAAAGATGTAATTTTGTTAAATGGCACTCCACTCCAGTACTCTTGCCTGGCAAATCCCATGGATGGAGGAGCCTGGTGGGCCTCAGTCCATGGGGTCGCTAAGAGTCGGACACGACTGAGCGACTTCCCTTTCACTTTTCACTTTCATGCATTGGAGAAGGAAATGGCAACCCACTCCAGTGTTCTTGCCTGGAGAATCCCAGGGACGGGGGAGCCTGGTGGGCTGCCATCTATGGGGTCCCACAGAGTCGGACACGACTGAAGCGACTTAGCAGCAGCAGCAGCAGGTTTATATTTTAATGTGATACATTATAAAATTAGTTATCCATGACTGATAAGTGTACGTTTGAAGATTCTGTGGAGAAATGTAGCTTCTGTGGCCAAGTCAATACGCCTGCTTCTAATTTTTATAATATAGAGGATAAAGGGTTCAAGTGCAATCTCTATATATTTTTTAAAGCACATTTTAGAGCACACATATATGTGTCATCTCATTTTTGCTGCACAGTAACCCTAGGATATTGGGACCCCTGTTTTATAGATGAAGACGTTATGACTCAGGAAGGTCACTGAAGGTCTGAGGGCTGGTGAGAATGTCTGACCCTGTCTTTCTGATTCCAAATCTAGCTCTCTTTCCATTGCCCTGAGCTGCCCTATATTTTACGAGGTACGGACGGGATGTCTTTAAGGTACATCCCTGGAGTTGAGGGATGCAGCCTGGGCTTCAGAACAACATGCTCCGTGTTCTTTGGGGCTTGCTGGCCACCCGCAGAGCTGGCTTACGCCTTGAGCTCCAGAGTCAGTGAGGAACTCAGTGTCTGGAGCAGGTCTGTGCAGTGCTGAGCAGGAGAAGCAACTGACATCATCCTGCTTCGTGTTTTCAAAATGTTTTAAACACTTAAAGGCAGGGCTTTCCTTCTACAAGCCAACACGGCGACATGGTACTCTACTCCACGGAGGAGTGCGTGCTCTCACTTCTGGATTGTCAGTCACCTCAAGGAAGTGACTCCCAGACCGGGGAAGACTCGGAGGACATGAGGATTAGGACTTCCAGGCCCTCAGGTGGTTTCTGTCGGTGATGAGAGAGCCCTGCTCCAGGGCTGTGGCTGTTGATGACCGAGAGGTGAAGCAGTATTCTTTCTCGTGTCTTACTGTTTAATTTAGGCACAGGACAAAGAAACAGAAAAACTTCCCTGCCTTCTTTTCCCTTTCTCATATCCCTTATCATCATGGGCCCTAACATGGAGGGTAAATGAAATGTGGCACTTCCGAAATGGTTTTTACTGTATATCACACGGACATATGACCAAGTGTTAACCGATGTATAAGGAGGTGTTGGCTTGAACGTGGTGGTTCTTTTAAGGTGGAGTGGTCAGCTTCAGGGATAAAGGGGTACTTCCAATGTATGTTTTTGGCTTTTGTGTTAAGTGTGAATTACCTTTGTAATTTTTTTTAAAAAAGCAAGAAAAAAAGAAAAATTTAAATATTGTTTCTAACTACTCTGAAAAGAGTGCATAAAAGTCATACTTCCCAACTCAGGAGAAAAAACATCTAAAACCTTTTTGAAGAAAAACAACAATATATCCTCATCAGAGCAGACTGTTTGACCCTCAGGACAGCCAGGTGGGGTGAGGAGCCCCCCAGGTACGCGCTCCCCTTCCAGGAGAGCTGCAGGAGGCCACAGCTTTCCTTGGGAACTCTCAAGTTGATTTGGACTTGGCTGTCGTCACTGTGGGTTTTTAGATGAAACAGACCGGAAATAGAGTTAAGGGGAGAAACGTTCACTTACAGATACAAACTGAGACGTCTTGGCTAGTCCCCTGCAGTTTTTCACTTAACAGGTTTTGTTTTGTTTTGTTTTGTTTTGTGGGGGGAGATATTTTTGGAACTGTTGCACTTTAATTTTTGAGGAGAAAAGTAAGATTTGGGGTGATTTAGTAGCATAATCTAAATAAGACTTGTAATAGTCAGATCCTATTTAGACCATAGTAACACAATTACTACAGAGAAAATAATACTGAAAGAGTAGAAATTAGTACCTGTTACCATTCTAGGTTTAACTTTTTTTTCTATATTTTCCTTTAAGTGTAAACTTTTTTACATGTACAGATGTAAAGCCATATCTAACATGGGAAGATTTGAGTACTATAGACATCCATGACTATTGAAGTTTAATTTAATTTGATTGTTGGTTATTTTGTATGCTGACCTTCTAAAGTTTGAGTATGACTGATTTTCCTTGGACAAACCCAAAATCTATATGGCTTTGCTTGATTTTCTTACATTGACTTAAGAAAGTAGTACCATTGCCGATCACAGTCAAAAAAGCTAAGTTCTGCATCTTAACAAATAAACACAGTGATAAACAAAAGCTAAAGAACTGAACAATGAATTTAACAAATAAAAAAATCTGATTGGTTTTTAATAACCCTCTATATAAAGTGGTTACACATTATGTCAGATCCTTGAAACTGCCCAACTGTACAGCAATTTTCATTGTTCTCCAAACCCCACATTGAGGGGAAGCGATGTAACTGGAATTGCATGATCGTGAATAAATTAAGTTTTAAAGATAACTACCATTTATATCACACATTGAGCCATTTATTTCCACTTTTCCCTTATATTTCAGGTAAAATAGTAAGAATTTGAAAATTCCACCATTACAAGATGATAGTGATCTGTAAAACTTATGTTTACCATCCGTCCGTTTTCTTCATGCTCAGTAATTAAAAATGGCTATGGGCATTTTTTGTCCACTGAGATTTACCAACTGCTATAGCTTTCAAGATTTATAGAAGGATTTCTACACCTGCTTTTTTTTTTTAATGAAATAACCAAATATCAGAGCAGCTTGAAGAGTTTTCTTAAAAAAAAATAATAAATTTACCTCTAGGCCTCTGGTTTTTAGCAGATAGAAAGTGCTATCATTAGCCTACCATGCGTTTTAATTTGAAATCCTAAGAACAAAAGTCATTAATAAGTCCTTTGTCGTGGATTTTAAAAAAGAAGACGCCTTTTTAGTATTTGTATGTCATCATGCCAGGCCTAGAAAATTAGGCTAATTTATTATTTAAAACACTGGTGGGATTCCTAATTGCATTCATCATTAGATATGACACGTTTAGAACTGAGAACCATATCCAGTGAGGATTTTCCAGTTTGAATTTTGAAATAAAAATATTTTTCAAGAGATCCCTAGCTATTGCCTGTTACCATGGCAACAGTCCTATTTGTCTGAGAGCTCTGTCCGCTGCCAATGAGAGAGCGAGCAACGTCAACTAAACATACGAATACATCAAAGACAAATTCATATGCTCAATCTGATCAGCTCAATTAATGTAAGAACAGAAGCTGAAGGGGGTTAAAAGAGGGCACCCATTCAGGATAGATGAAGCCCCTTTTAGCAGAATATACACGCCGGCCTTTTGGGGGAGGAATTTAGCACACTGTCAAAAACATTATCAGAAAAAGAAAGTACGAGGCCTCCTACACCTAACAGATATGAAGCTGTCAGACAAAGAATAGCACTATTCATTAAATGACACTTATTTTCTCCCACTTTACAAGAATACAGCGAACAAAACAAGCAGGGGAGCAGCTGAGAAAGACACTTTTTTCTTTTGCTAGTGATGACAGACATGCAGCAATTATGGTGATAACTAAGGAATACTAAACAAGAAGCCAGCCTCCATTCTGTTTATCACCTTAAATTTTATGTTACCAAATTTGCATGCACCTCCTGTTTTGTTTTATTATTTATGTCTGGGAAAAATTAGATGCTTTTGTCTTTAACATGGTGCCTTGAGTTTGGTGTAGCATACCTCTAAACTCTGAATTCTCTCACTTTTCTTGCTAAATGGCCATATCAAGTTGAAAGGCTTTTGAAGTAAGACATTTCCAAAGCATAACAAAACTGCTGCTATCGACATGAGGAGTATGTGGGGCTTGGGGGGCTGGCTTCATTTAGTGTGAAGGGAGGTATTCCGTATGACTTCTGCACATTTTTTTTTTAAGAGAATGAAAGTTGTATTAATTGCCATCTTTGCTTTCCTGCTTCGATTTACATAGTGAAATGGGTTGCAGTGATGTGTGTTTAATGGATCCTTTTTTGCCCCCTTCTGAGAAGTTGTAGGTGATAGGTAGTAGAAACTGGCTTGTGGGGTTTGTAACAGGTACAGGCAAGTGGGAGTTCCCGTGAGATTGCTGCCTTTTAAGAGTCTTATGCTTAAATCATGATGATCTGATTTAAGGCCCATTATCAATAGTCTGCTACTTATATCTGCATGATCGTGGACTGATTGATACTGACTTTGTAGCCATGTGCTCCATAATGCGCTGTCAGGAAATGCTGACAGAGGCAATGAAAGAACAATAAATGTGGGGCAGCCGTAATGTAAAGGTCCAGCCAGGCTGTATGAAAACTGATAGCTAGGATATTGGCTGCTATGTTACCATATACACTCGTTCCTTTGAGAATTTAGCTGGTGAGTGAATTAAAATGGTCTCCTGATACCCAGAAGGGGAGAAAAAAAGATCTTCATTTAAAGAACTTGCCGACTTTGCCAAAACATTGCTTTATAAGAACAGAGCCAAGATTAAAAAAAAAAAATAAATGCTCTCTTGCTCAAAAATCTAGACATGTCTGACACATCTGAGAAACTATTTCTTAAAAATCAATACTCACAAAAAGTACTGTATTCACTTTTTATGATATTTAATCCATTTGTGTAAAATTACCAAAAAAGACATTTTATTAGTATTGCTATATTAAATGTAAGGCATCTTATACTATTTTTTTAATTCTTGATCTTCAACTTGGCACAGAATATAGCTGGCATTTTGCCAGTAAAGGTTTTCAGCAAATAACTATGTTGAGAAATAAATTTATTGATATGAAGCCATAAAAGTGACTCTCTCTAGTTTTAAAATGTAGCTTTGAAAGAAGTTATATTAGACTATAGTAATTTATCATGATTTTTCTTGCTTACATATTATTTTTCAGATGCCCTTCATATTTTTAAGCATCATTTAGTAATTCTTAGTATTTAAAGATATAATCAACATTCCACGATTGATATCTTAAAGTAGAATTCTAATACATTTTAACAAACTTGTTCTGAAAGGAAAATCATCGTTTATAATGATATCTTCAAAAATAAACATGGACTCTGCTACTTGGCCTTAATTTTCCTCCTTGATTAGAAAATATATAGAGAATGTAATGAGTCCTTACATATTTTCTATGCTGGGCCCCTTGTGGTACCTACATATATTGGTGTGAATTAAGCTGCAATGATAATTTGAGTTGTTTCCTTCCAGAAACAAAGTAAAAGATATCTTCTTTATATACAAAGTTACCTAAAATGTTTTGAGGAACTCTTAATTTGACTTGAGGAGTCTGTGAAAATAATTTGTTTGGGTGAATTTAATTTTTGATCCAAACCTTTCTATGATATGAGTTTGTCACATTTAAAGTGATGTTCGAAAACAAAATTTTAGAACCAAAAAAAAAAATATATATATATATATATATAATTCTAGTGAAATCTGAAAAATGCTATCTTCTGCAAGTACTCAAAGTATATTCTAAACAGATCATTGACAAAACATGCCTATGACTGTAATTGTTTACATTCAAGAGAATGACTTTTTCTTACCATGTTATTGACATAATAGATTGAGTCATCATTACTGTCTGATATGCAGAGGCCTGGTTAAGAACTCTTCTGTGGATCCTCTTTAGCTCACAAAATATCGACACAATAGATGGTAATGGCTCCTTTGGAGCCATTAGGGTGCAACATGTCAGGGCCTGCTCCGACATTTCTTAGTAGGTAGCACACAGACTCTTGACATGATGGATCATAACAAGTCCAAAGGAATAATTATCGTTTCTGAGATTATACCATACTTGGGAATTTCATAGTTTATTAAAACCAGTGAATATAATCACCAATGTGAATTTTAAATAATTTGTTAATTCTATTCTATCAGTAAATAAGCATTTTATCCACACACATGCAATGTATAAGTTATGTAAACAAAACAGGTCCCAAGTAGTCATGTATACTTTTCTCTGTCTAGGAATTTAAGAAATCCACACTGATTGTTATGAATATTCATAAAAAGGAATTCATTCTCAGCCTGATACCTTTTATGCCAAGAGCCAGCCTGAAGCAAATTTTTGCCGTCCACGGTGTAGACCTTTGAAAGGAGATATGCCTAATGGAAAGAGTGACAGACTTGACTGACACGGTGACAGGCAGGAGCTCGGGTGGGCACCCATATAATTAGATCTTTTGTGTGGTCTGGTTAGCTAAGGCAGAACTTGATGTTTTACTAATAAAATCCTTTGAAAGGGAACCTCATTCCCCCCAAAGTTGAGTTGATTACCAAGTAAAGAAGTGAAAATAAAGTCGGCAAAGAAAAAAATTGCCTGGTAATTTTGGATGATTTGTATTATCTGCAGTGTAAAAGATGAAGTGACGCTGGATTGGCTTGTAAGGAAAGCATCAGGCTTTCTCTTTTCATGTGAATAATTTTTATTGTCTCGAGATTAGAGACAAATAGAAATTATATTATACAATGTGGCAAGCCATTAGCTTTTCATAGAAATTTTATCTACAGCGAAAAGCTTTTGATCTTGACGACTTTCTACAAAGCTCTTTAAGTTTGATTTTTGGTAGTGTTTGCTATCTGGTGGAAGTGTCAGTATCAATGTAGAGAGATTATATCAGGTAGTTTCACTGTTTGCATGGCAGTATGTCGCATTTAAAAAAATGTCAGTTGAACTTACTCTCCAAAGCTTTAGTGAATATAAGGCTTAATCAGGTCGTATGTAAGAAAAATAGTTTTCTAACTTTTATTAGTCATAGATTATTTTCCAGTGCTTAATGCTTTTTTGTGTGTGTTTTCAGATTCCAAGCAGCATCGTAAGCTTTGAAAAAATAAAAATAAATTAAAAAAAAAAGCATTGCTTTGAACTTTCAGACTCATTTTGACACAGAAAATTCCCTTCCTCCGTATCTTTAGCACTCTTAGAGAAGTGGAGTAGACCAACACACAGTTTCTGTTACTGAAAAACTGCAATGGCATAAACCTATTGCACACTGGAGGTCACCCTTGCTATTTACAAATTTTCTACAGTTTTACAAAACAAAAATAGATCCTGCATAGTTTTAATATGCATCACAGTCTTTATGATATTTTGATATAAATACATGGGTGTTATGTATCTTCCGTGTATAGTTAGTCATATTAAGTACAATTAAGGTACCCATTATAAAAATCTTATGGTTGTCCTGTTTTTCTCAAGAAATAAGCAAATGATAAGAAGCTTTTCAGAATGAAACCAGAAGCTTTCATTACGTATTGCATATAATGGATTTTGAAAATATTTCCAAATTGGTATAATTCTAGAGTAGAGTTCATATGCATTTCTTATTTAGTAATTTGTTAGCTTTTTTTTTTTTTAACTACCTCATTTCTGGGGATAACTTTACCCTAGTTAATACTACTGGCTTGTTGATAAGAAAAATTACTTTTGTAGTAATTTTATTTTCTTGTAATTTATTGTGGTATTCAAAATAGTTGACCATATTCTACTCTTTTCCCACCATGTTACTTTCATGGTTTTTATCTATTCAAGATAAAGATAACATATGATTTTGCTGACAAAAGTCATTGCTTTAAAAATTACTTAGAAACAAGGATTGGATATAAAAGCAAAATTAATAAACTTAATAAGAACTCTGTTTTTTGCAAATATCTCGGTGAAAGCAAACATAAAACTGGGGAAGAAACATGTAGTCCAAATCTTGAATCCATTCAAATTAGGAGCCAAAGATAGATGGAGGGAAAGTGTTTGATTTCACTTCAGTGGGAATAATATTCTGAAAATGTAAGGGTTCATCACCTAGGGAGCTGTAACAAGCAAAGTGTGAAGTTTTCACAGAAAAAAAAAAAAATTCTCTATTTTTCCTTACAATGAAATAGGAACATGATGAATTTTCCTGAGGCATATTACCTTTGTATTTATAACCAATTTCCTTTCTCACAATTATTTTATAGCACTTTTTAATCTTTCATTAAAAGAGTCATATCCAGCTTCACAAATGTTTAGCATAATGTGTCAATTATCTGGCACAAGGATCAGAGGTCAGAAGTGAGTTAAAATATGGAACAATGGCTTTAACGGATTCACATGGAGTAGCAAGATCAAGGGGGCAGAGGGCACACCATTGCGTTCCCTAGGCAAAGCCTGAAGATATCCAGGGATATGTGTCCACTGTTAGAGCTGCTCAAGCCCTATGTGCTGTTATGCCCTGGGAGGCTTCATCCACTATCCTTGTCTCTCCTTTAGGGCTCATTGGAAGGAACCGATGCGCTATGGCTCCAGATGATTGATTTTTATGAAGAGAGGCAACTGCATAGCATCTCCTTTTCTTTCAGCTTCCTTCCTAAGGCATTGCCGGTCTTATATCCCATGTCTCAAATCCCTGCTTACAATCTAGTCACTCCATCCACTGTCAAAACCTCAGAGCAGAGTGTCTCCACAAAGCCTTTACCAACCACTCTCGTACCATCTCTCTCTCTCTTTCACAAGCAGGATAGCGCAGAGTGTACCACTCAGTTTGGATTTGACATATGCATCTTTGGGTTTTTACTTGTAACTGGAAACCATGTGTCTGTTTCATCCTGCTAGTGAGTTTTATATCCAGTTGCAGCAATATACTCTGTTTTATCCAATGATCCTCAGTGTCTTGAGTAGAACACTGGACCCTGAACAGCTGGACGTGGTCTCTCCCTCCTCTGAACTCTCCTAGCACCTCCTTTGTACCCCTTCCGTGACCCTTATCACACTATCACTTCATACTTTGCATCGCAGTCACTTGAGAATGTGTCTCCCCCCCTTCTCAGCTGAAATGTAAATTCTGTGGGAGCAGATCTATGTCTTGATATATCCCACACTAACATCACCCCTACAGCCTCCGTTAACGCCATGTTTCCCAGTTACTTTCTCATCAGCTTAACTAGCATTTATTGGCTACCTTGGTACAGAGCACTGTGCTAATCGCCGAAGATGACACAAGGCAAAGTGTCGTCATCTATGCCAAGCAGGAGCCTAAGGTACAGTGAGTGAGAGAATAATGGCTGCAAATAATACAGGAGCTGGATGTGGAGAGTGAATCAAGAGAGCACTGAGATCTGATCGAGAGTGGGTGTAGCCAGTTTCAAGCTTTCAGTCAGATCTTTGGCAATGTTGGGTGTGTTGCCTTTAACTCCAATTGCCATGGCGTGGTCTATGGCAAAGACTTCTCTCTGGGGATTGGAGATGATCCTGAATGGAAAGGATTTTCATTCAGTCTCATTCCACTGAAAAAAACGTAATGGCTGAAAGATCTCTTAAGCTTGAGTACCTGAATCTATCTCAGGCTAAATGGAAGGAAACTCTTTGCACAAACACATGGTGCACATATTTGTTGAATGAGTGAATGGATATATGAACTCACTCTGATATCTATTGAAAGATCACATAACATAGATGAATAATCCCAGCTTAAAACACAGACCTTCTTGTTTCCAGCAGGGAACTTCACCCTACATACATAGAGAATCTGCAGACCCTTACATTTGTGTTCGCATTTCTCTGTGTGCACACACGTGTACATGTACTGCTATACTTTAAATAGTTATTGTAATAAATTTCTTCTCCTTCTGAAATATTACTAACTTCCCTTTACTTTCAGCCCGGTAATTGGGTAGGCTGTTTGATCTTTGAAATCAATATTATTTAGATTCAAAACTCCTTGAGAGAAGAGGCTGCATCTAATTGTTTTCTTTTCCACAAGTGTTTAAATCCAAGTTGAAGTTAGTTTTAGAATAGAAAAGAAATTCTGAGTAGGATAGTTATAAAGCACTGTGTCGGGTTCTTAGAGGTCATGGAGTGACGGCCCCCAGCAGTATCTGACATCACAGTATCTAGCCCTTAGCAGAAACATTCGATAAATCCTTGTTGAATTTAATTTCATTTTCCCATGAATAACACCTGAATTTTTCTGTGCATCAGTGACGCTGAAAGGTTTGGTATAGAAAACTCCCTTCACTCTACTCCCATATGATTAAATGCTTGCTTATCTGCAGTGAAAAAGACTTGTGCTCTTTGATCCTGTAGCTCTCTTAATCTACCAACAGCAATTTGTTTTTTACCATCTTACTAAAGAGGTGACCCAATGCCAGTCAATGACTATTTCCTTAAAGTGTGATTTCCAAAAGTACTGAAGGAAATTAAAAAGATAGAGGAGGACTGGTCCTGCTTTCAGTGTTACTATGTTTGGCAGGAAAATATTTTTTTAAGATAATGAAAATATAATATATTGTGTGCTAAGTGCCAAGTGGCAGAAGATTCTATGAGGATCCAGAGGAAGGCAGTCTCTCTTTTTGGTCTAAAGTAATCATGAACCAAACTTTACAGTAATTTTTTTTTTTCTTTAGAAATTCACCTGAGAAGATAAATTTTTAACCTTTATCTTGAGGGAATCAATAGAAAGTTTGTGTTTTTCAGAATCATCTAGATGGATGGTGGTCATGGCTTAGGTGCTAAGTCATGTCCAACTCATATAACCCCATGGACTGTACCCCGCCAGGCTCCTCTGTTTATGGGAATCCAGGCAGGAATACTGGAGTGGTTGTCATTTCCTTCTCCAGGGGACCTTCCTGACCCAGGGATTGGACCCACGTCTCCTGCATTGCACATGGATTCCTTACTGCTGAGCCAGCAGGGAAACCCCTATAGAGATGAAGACAGATACCTAAACCCAAGTCTCACCTACAACCTAATCCAATTACCTGGGATAAGGCCTGGGCAGCTACATTGGTAACCAATTCTGTAGATGATCTGGGCGTGTACTAAAGTTTAAAATGCATAACTATGATGTGCTGTTTCTGTTATGCACATGTGCTAAATCGCTTCAGTCCTGTCTGACTCTTTGTGACCCTCTGGACTCTAGGCCCCCCAGGCTTCTCTGTCCATGGGATTCTCCAGGCAAGAGTACTGGAGTGGGTTGCCAGGCCCTCCTCCAGGGGACCTTCCTGACCCACAGATCGAAACAGCATCTCTTACATCTGCTTTGGCAGGCAGATTCTTTACCATTCGGGCCACCTGGGAAGCCCCTTCTATTGTTCTGTCTTCATTTATCGTTAAAGCAATTCACCGCCCGAACAAATTATGGAAGAGATGATGGCTACCACAGCATTCATACTTGAAAATTGATATCAGTGTTGTTAAAAACATCTTGATAACTTCTCTTTAATAACTCCATCATGTTTTCTCAAAACGATCCCTTAAAGATTTCTGAGAAGAGATATCTAAGTCACTTTATTACCAAGTGAAGGCTTTGAGGGTACAGTGATAGAATTTAGTAGCATATCTTGGTGGCAAAGTGAGAGGGAGGCTTAGGAGGGAGGGCAAATAGGTAAACATGTGGCTGGTTCACTTTGTGGTACAGCAGGAACTAACACAACGTTGTAAAGCAACACTACTCCAATAATAAAAGGCAAACATACATAAATAGTAAACTTACCAATATGGTCAGGATTCCTAGCATCTTATGAAAGTAAAATGTTTCATACTCACCAAAAGTTCTAATGGCACATTTTCCTCAGGTGAAAAAAATGGATGCATTTCCATAACTTTTTAGTATGGTTCGGGAATTTCCCAGACAGTCCATGACATAAAATCATTTTGTCAATTCTTAACTTTATGAGGGCATACCAAAACTAAACAACTCTTTTCTGATGGACTTATCATCTTCCGAGTTCAGGATTTCACAGTTGTAATGGTACATTATGTACCATTGTAATTGGTCTGGCTGGCTCTCAAAGGCAATAAAATGCAAATACATTCTTAATTTTGGGAATTAGCAATGTAGTTAATTTTCTAGGAAATAAAATCACAATTAGACTCTCCCTTTCTCCTTTTTATTTTTAAATAAAACCAGTCGTGTGGTCGTATATATACAGATACATTAGTAAAACTGTTATCACTGTTTTGCTTTATTAATTATTTTAAGTTTTCCACTTGAGGATTTTTTAAGCCTTAAGATCATGGAGCCTTTGGAGCACTGAGGCATGGTTCATAGAGAGGTATTAGTGTGAATATGTCTTCCAATAGACATGAGGTCTCTAAAGTTTGAAGTGTACTAAAATAATTTCCATTATAATTTCTCTTTCACTTATTGAAATTAGTTTTTGCAGAGTTAGACATTAGCTCTGCTTCTGACACTGTCTGAATCTCTTGTTATCTTTGGATTCTTCTATTGGTACTTGTATAATCGCCTTTTACATTCACAAATAAGTCACTGAGTCTCTCTGTTGATTGTCATAAAAACAAATTTTAATTGAGTTTGGCATGTCAAACCCCTATCGTGGGTTTTATGTTTGATGTGCCATGCCACACTTTCGATGAATAGGAAACGGCCTCCTTGCATATTTATTACACCTTGTCAGTTAGTGAGATTTTGTTGCACACGCAGTTGCCTTATTATTTTTTACACCTGCACTTTGATGTCACAGTGGTTCATTGTCAATCGACCTAATGTATCAGAAGTGGTACAGCTAATGAGCACACAGTTGCCTTTAGTTCATTTTCCATCGTGAAACCCTACTGGGGAATCGGCAGTAAAAACTGGGGGAAGGGTTCTGACATTTCATAAATGTCATATGTCAGCCCCGCATTGTGCTGGCTGGGAAACACTGCATCCTGATTGTATCATAGTCTTACGATAGGCCATTTCAATAGTGGGCAATGAGATTTTTTTTTTATTATAGCCTTAAAGAAAGGTGTGTGTGTGTGTGTGTAACAGAAAGAGAGATTTGTCTTACAAGTTAACTGTAAGAATTTTGGCTTGTGTACATGAAATCAGGAAAGATTGGTCATTTTATTGCAAAAAATGAGTAGAGACAACGCTTTAATGATTTGAAGTAAGGGAAAAAAAATTCTACTTTTTTGTTGTTGAAATTAGTATTTTGATCTTAGAACAACAGTACCTGTGGTATTTTCTGGTTCTACAAATTTAAATTGGAATTTGTATTGGGGAGAAGTAGAAAGTCAGGGCTTATTATTTAAAGGTGGCCTTTATTTTAAGGTAGGTTTTAAAGACTTGTTGATGTTACAAGGTGTTAGCAGGTAATTTAGTCAGTNGGTATTTTCTGGTTCTACAAATTTAAATTGGAATTTGTATTGGGGAGAAGTAGAAAGTCAGGGCTTATTATTTAAAGGTGGCCTTTATTTTAAGGTAGGTTTTAAAGACTTGTTGATGTTACAAGGTGTTAGCAGGTAATTTAGTCAGTGTTCTTTGGTGCATGAGGACTCAGATTTTGTGAATAAAGGAAATTAGATGACTAATCTAAGAATAACATACATTGTATTTTTATTGCATTCTTTATGATAATGATTATAAACTTGGAATATGATAGCAAAGGGTGGGTGGGGTATTTTCAGTTCTAAGGGGATTTTACTTTTAAACTGGTTAATGCTCAAGTACAATTATTTTAAAATTGGAAAATCTCTTTCCTTTGAGGATGGTATGTGTGTGTGTGTTTTCTGTTGTCAGAGAGGTCCTTCAATGGCTCACTTTGGCTACTATCTGACAACTAGAAAGCTAAGAGAGAGCAAACAGAGAAAGTGCGCACTCTGGTGTAGCAGGGAACAGCAGTACAGTTAAACAGGAGGCGGCAAGTCCTCAGATCTTCGACCATTTTTATTAGAGACGTTTGTTGGCCAGGTCCACACCTTCCAGTGATACTTCTTCTCTAGCTGACATGGACCACCCCTCACATCATCCCCTCTTTGAGTAGGCTACCCTGCAATTATGTTGTATCTTACCATCATCAGGGTGCCTGCGCTCACAGTAATCTCAGCCACACGTCTGTACCACAGACAGACAGACATTATTTTTGCTAGTTTCAAAGAAATGACTTGTCTCAGAGAAATGACCCATCCTGATTTCATGTAACTCATAGCCTGAAACCAAGAGCCAGGCATGTGTTGTGACTTTAGCATTTCTATCCTAGCATGTCCCACCACCCTGAGTCTTTTACCCTGTAAAAATATTTAGGTGCCCTGTTTCTTGGGCATGGTCTAATTTTGGCTGCAGGAGTCAGTGGCTATCACTATGGTGAGAACTCTGTTGCTTTCTAAAACCATGATGATTTGGGATATAACCTTTCCGGGCAACCTCTTTTGTGGTCAGGTCTCACTCAGTGACTCAGACGTGAGGCAAATGTTGAAAACTCCTCTCCGGTGTTTCCAGGGGCCAGTTAGGTGGGAGTGCAAGAGGGCTTTACCACCTTCTTTCTGGGACCCACGTAGTGTTTTCAATACGTATGTTAGAATTGTGAGACCTTAGTAGAAAGGGGGCTTCCCTGGTGGCTCCATGGTAAACAATCTGCCTGCAGCACAGAAGATGCAGTTTCACTCCCTGGCTTGGGAAGGTCCCCTGCAGAAGGAAACGGCAACCCGCTCCAGTGTCCTTGCCTGGGAAATCCCAGGGAAGGAGGGGACTGGCAGGCCCCACTCCATGGGGTTGCAACAGTGGGACACGACCTAGTGACTAAACAACAGGTGGAAAGGACAGTGAGAATGTTGTTTTATTCATAGTTGTGATGACTCCTGTAAATTGCCCAGCTGAATTTCAACATTCCCCTTAATTGGGCCCCAACTCTTTATAATGAGACAAATATAAATTTCTAATTTTTAAAATTCCCTGCTCCAAAATTTAAACTCAGTGTTTTGTGAAATTTTTTTTTGACTGAAAAGGCCATTTTGGAGAGGATTGTAGAATCATGTGAAAGTGAAAGTGAAGTCGCTCAGTCATGTCCGACTCTTGCCTACCAGGCTCCTCTGTCCATGGGATTTTCCAGGCAGTAGTACTGGAGTGGATTGTCATTTCCTTCTCCAGGGGATCTTCCCAACCCAGGGCTCAAACCCAGGTCTCCTGCATTGTAGACAGACACTTTACCATCTGAGCCACCAGGGAAGTCTCATAGGATTCTAATATGTAGACTCATATTAAACTAATAAATGCTAGTATTAAAACTAAAAACATACTAGTCTGTTCTTTTTAAGGGAGAAGTTTGCTTGCTTTTTACTGCAATTGAAAAGCATTTCTAATATATGAATTGTTTGCATTGACTAAACATAATATATGTTTTAGTAAACATTTTCTTTTATTTATATTTTAGTAAAATTTGAGATTCCTAATTTCCTATTTTAAATGCAGGCTTATATGTTAGCTTTGAGATACTCTTGGAAAAAGTTTTAAGATATAACTTGAGAAGATGTAGAATTAGAAAATTCCTGTTTTAAGCCGAACATGATATTTCTGTTAAAACTAAATAGAAACTGTCAGCACCTAGAGGTTCCATGTAATAAAAGTTTTGTCTCAGTTGTTTCTCCTTTTTGTTACTGAGCTGTCTCTCTGGCAAAAAAGTATATATATGCAGTTGTATGTTGGTTCAGTTTACAGATGGTTGTGTCATTGTCTATCATTGCAACTCTAAATGTGAATGTCCTCTTTTCAGAAGTTAAGAGTAATATTAATTTTCCTTTCAACATAGTTGTTAGCTGACAGAGCTTGTTGCTCTTCCATCATTTGAAAATAATTACAAGTTATAGCTTTCATTTCCTTTAAATGAAGGAGGCAGCAATTTGAAAATATCCTTATTTCATAAATGCTGAAAATAAATTTTTTGGCATGATCGTTATAAATAATCTGCCTAAATTATTAACTGTAAATACATTGTTAGAGACTTGCCAAGAGGAGACAACCCATTAAATTTTCTTTGCTTAAAACTAGCCAGTTCTGTTGTTGGCTAAGACAATTTATTCATACAATCATATAAAAATCATATTTAATAAAGAATAATCCAAGGCAAAGAGAAAAAAATGTCTTTATCCATAAGCAACCAGATGAGAAATAGATTTTTATTCAGTCAGATCCTTTTAGTCAATGAAACAGCGTTTTCATGCATCTTGCACTCAAGTGATAATTAATATAGTCTAATTCAGGACATGATGCCTGAATTGATGTACTGTCATCAATACCCCATGTTAAAATCAAACCTTGACAGGGGTTTAACACCCTGGAACAGGTCATCGTATGATAATACTCTTTGCCTCTCAGTATTTGTCTTCAACCAAGCAAAGTATTACAAGATGGGGTAAGGGAAGAGAAAAAGGGAAATAATTACAAATGAAGAGTGACGCGGGCTGTGAATAGAACATATGTTAGGCTAGGCAGAGGCATCAGTGAATTATATCATTTCATGATGAAGCGGCACTGGGGCTGAACGGGCCTATTTTAAACCTTGATGTATTTTATCTCTACTGTATTTGGACTGTCATCTTTGGAGAAAGACTTGGTGTAATTGAGAGTCAACTCCAATCTGCATGACTCGAGCATGAAGTGGGGGCCAGATGAGCCCTGCCATGGAGGCTAGGGAAGCTTCTAATAAGATAGAATGAGCAATCACCTTTCATGCCTTACGGTTACAAATGCATTCTGTGAAATACAGCGTTTAGAGTTACGGCTCGCTCATGTCATTCACGTTACAAAGTTTGGGACGCGCTCTAATAATTAAGATCTAAAAGAAGTCTGTCTCATTTTAATGCTCATTTTAGGGGAGATAGCATTAAAACCTGTTATATTAAGTTTTCCTTGTGAAAAACCTATTAGATGTCATCAGCTTAATTTGGTCATAATGCGTTTTCATTACCTTTTATTTTATTTGGCTATTTCACGAAAATCCTTGTCATTTTTGCCCATATCAAGCTAAACACCCTTTATAACCTACTCACACACCCTCTTCTTTCTTGAATTTATCTTGATAACTCCTGCCAGAAGAAATCACTCCCTTCTCTGAGTACCTGAAGCACTTAGCCCCTACAACTGTGTTCCTTATTTCGTGATGCTTGCTGTTTTGCTGTGTAGGCGTAAGTCTCTCTCCTCCACTGGGCTGTGAGCTCCTCAAGGGCACAAGCCAGAAGTTCACACTGTATATCTACTGTGGTACTAGGAAAACCACCTTGAGTAATAGAGACTCAGCGATGTTAGATGAATAAATCGTTTCACCCAGCAATGTGAGGTGAGTAAGTCGTATACGCCCATATATCTATGCGCGTTTGTGATGTATTTTAATGTCTATTAGGTTTGGGAATAGCTCAGAACGTTCATGGGGCTTGCCTGGTGGTGCTAGTGGTAAAGAAGCCACCTGCCAGTGCAAGAGATGTAAGAGACTTGGGCTCGATCCCTGAGTCGGGATGATTCCCCTGGGGGAGGGCATGGCAACCCACTCCAGTATTCTTGCCATGGGCAGAGGAGCCTGGAGGAGGCTACAGTCCCTGGGGTCGCAAAGAGTCAGACACGACTGAAGTGACTTAGCACGCACGCGTGCAGAATGCTCACACTCATCCTTTCGCAGCTAATCCAATGACATCTCATTTTTTGGTTTGAAGAAACTGTTAAATGTCTCAGTTGGAGGTTCTGAAACTAGGGATCAAACTGAGTGTGAACAGTTACTACTAATATCTGTGTAGGATTTACACCCTTTTCTTTCTACCCATAAATTCTTTTGCTACTTATTGGAAATGCAGCAGGAAGTAGCATTACCTCAGTCTCAAATTCCTAAGGGAGTGGTTCAAAACTGGAATAGGCTGTGCAAAATTGTTAGTGATAAAGAAGGTCAGAAAAACTCTGTAATTCAGTATTAGGTCTAGCCAAGCCAAGTTTCCTGTGTACTTCCTGACATTCACGTATTAATCCTCTGTGAAAAATAAAGCCTATCCATATATAAAACCAGTAAATTTCAGCTCACTCTGTGGCAGCTGAGTTGCATGTACCCAATTTATCAAAATAGGGAGCATTGATGTTTCTCCCTCTTTATTTCCTTGCTCTCCTCTTTTTCCCTCCCTCCTCCAAGAATGGGCTACCTGTCCATTGTTTTCTTGCCCGTGTATAACAGAAAAGTCTTGGAAGAACATTTAGCAAGTTCTTTTGAAAAGCATAGTCACAATTTTGTTTAGCCACGGCCTTTGGGATTGTAAAGGTAAATGTAAGCAGATCTTGTTATTCTTTTCAGATTTTGGAAAGTTTTCTGTAAACTTTAACATGATTGATAACTTATTCCCATTTTCTTTATAGAAGAGTGTATGTCTAGCAAGTGTATATGTTTGTGTTCATTGCCTTTAAAATAGAACTTAAGGATATCAATTACTATCTCATTTTGACAACTCGGCAAATACCAAATACTTGATTTTCTTAAAACTTTGATATGGAATGAATTTAATTCAAATACATTCATGTATAAGAGTAATAGGACAATTGACCAAAATCATATTGCAACTTAAAAATATGTAACTTGGGAGACATTTCTCATTTCTTAGGAAATGTCTTCTAATGTAAAAAGGAATGACTAAATATGCAGGCGTCGAATCAGCGTCTCCTGCATTGCAGGCGGACTCTTTACTGACTGAGCCACCGGGGAAGCCGAGACTTCTATAATTTCACCACTATTTAAACCAAAGTTGGAGGCTTCCCAGGTGGCACTAGAGGTGAAGGACCCACCTCCCAATGCAGGAGACACAAGAGACATGGGTTCGATCCCCGAATCGTGAAGATCCCCTCGGGGAGGGCATGGAGACTCAACCCAGTATTCTTGCCTGGAAAATCCCATGGACAGAGGAGCCTGACAGGCTATAGGGTCACAGAGCCAGACACGGCTGCAGGGACTTAGCATTCAAACCAAGGTTAGGTATATACACCTTACCAGAGGAATTCAGTTTTAATCTTCAGAGAGAAAGATGGGGATTTTACACCCTGTATGACAGCTTTTACAGTAACAGTTAAATTATTTTGAAACATGTTATGCTTATTAAATATCTCATGATCTCTTAATATATATAAACTGATTGTAGTGTTTTATTAGCTATTACATGTGCCGTGTCATGATATCAAATTTTCACTGAAATTTTTAATAAATTTGTAAAATATAATAAGAAATTCAGAGGAATTACATATGTAAGAATTTGCCCCCAATTGTCTGTTGTTAAATAATCTTGTCTAGGTCAATTGTCCAAAAAAATCAGAGTTAGTTTTAAGTATAAGTGCTCATTTTCTAGATGAGAAACAAGTATAAATATTTAGTAATTTTTACCAAGATAAGCTGAAATAATTAATGGCTATAGCTAAGGAATTCATGAATGCTGACACCGTGTTCCTTGTTCTAATACACTTCAAAATAAATTGTCTCCTTTTACTTAAGCTCCCCAAAGCCATTTAAACTTTCATAATTATTATTAGCACCATATCTCTTCCTTCAGTATTAAACTTTTAAATGTTAAAATTCATATTAGAAATTCCAAATTAGGGAGAGTAGAATTCACCTTAACAATTTAATAGGTGTGAATTTGAGTATGCTCTATATAAACCTGAGACAAGAATGATTTACATGTATACACATTAAGTATGAGTCTGTAGCATCTAGCCTGTGACCAATCCTTAGGAAACTGTACAGTTCGTATAGAACTTGATCAATTAAGTAGGGAGAAAAATGGACACGCTCTGAAAACTGAATGGAAACAAACAAAGATAGATGATGTGCTAAAAGAAAGTCATGAGTTTATACAGCTGAGTTACCTGCTTGTTGCTCCCCAACACAGTGTGACTTGGAGGTTACCTTACCCTGTGACCTTTCCTCACAGCTGATGAAAAAGGAAAGATAGGGTCATACCAAATATTTCCCTGTGGTGAGATAGTTTTGTATCTTTACAACTAACTAACTTGCCAGCTGATTCTCCAGCTGCTCAGATACAAGATGAACATATTCAAAGGAATCTCACTGCTGAGACTTTCTGGAAGGAGGCTGATCATCAGCTCAAATACTGAAATACTCAGAAGAATCTGATTTGAGCATCACTATAGATTCAGAACCCTCCTAACTTCCTTCTAATGAGCAAGTGACAGAAATCTACATGAATGAGATGTGAAAAAGGAAGGGTAAAGGAAAAAGCTATAATGTGAATGAAACAAATAACTTGGAATTTCAAAAATAAAATAAAAATCCCTACAGTAGTTCAAATGAGTTCTTTCACTTCCAAAATGAAGGGTGCTTCAATTCCATGCAAATAAGTATTGCCTTCAAATTTCTAGGCATGCTGAATCTTGGCTTCCTCTGAGCTGATGATAACTTGAAGAGATCAGCGATTTTTCCACCAGTCTTCTAAATTGTGCATTTTTATCATAACTACACTATGGAAGAAAGAAGAAACTAATGACATCAGTAAATTGCGCAAAGCTCCTATTTAAGTCAGTGACATACTGAGCGCATTTGACACCTGGAGCCGATCATTTTTAATATCCCCATTCTATACAACAAAATTATTTTCAGCAACTATCGTAAAACAAAATGAGTAATAAGAGTGATGGGGGGTGATGCCTGGGGGGCATATGCAGTGATAGTTTTTTCCATTGAACCTTGTGCATCTAGTCACAGCAATAAAAATTATAAATAATAAAATAAGTATTTTAGCACCAAAAAGGGAAAAAAATGATTTATACTTTTAAAATATGATGGTATATTTCTGTAAGAAGAAAAAAGAAATAAATCTATAAATTAAAAATTTTCAACATATATAAAAACTCCAAGTGGTCATTTAGAAGTAAAGACACAGTTATCTCAAGTTCTCTGTCTTCATCTCTGTCTTGCTGTGCTGGCACTGGTTATTTCAGATCTGCTGTTTAAACACAGGAATACGTCATAGTATAGGAGTTGGGGACATCAACTACACTTAAAGCCACATTAAAAACTTGAGAGTGCTTGCAGTCTTACTCTAGAACTTCATCTTGCAGTGAACACATACAGCTTAATTTCCATGCAGAATACAATGTATATTAAAGAATAAGTAATAATATGTGCTAATTTGAAGCTTGTGTATGGATAGTATTAAAATACAAATGTAACCACAGTAGCAGTCATTTATTATTTAGACCCATGAAAGATTTTTCTGGTGGGGAGAAGTATTTTGTTATTGATATTGTTCAGAATTGCTGATACATCATTATAGCTGATACATCATTATAGTTGAAAAAAAAAAAAGAGCAGGCTAACATTTTGTGGGTGTTAGTACTGTTTTTAAATTCTCTGCTAAAAATGTACCTTCTTACTGCCTGATCTTCAGGCAGACTTCTTTGACCTCCCTTCCATTGGTATGCTATTAAATTATTATTATTTTTTTAATCAGTAAAGTGACAGTCACAATAAGACAGTGACTTTTGTCTCACTGTATAGTGATAAGTTCCAAGACTTTGTAGAACCACAGTGAATATAAAACAACTGCCCTCTGGAATATTTTTCAAAAAAAATATTTATATTGCTTTGGTTGTTTTTTTATTCATTCATTTGTATACGTTAGGGCCTCCACTGAATTTCTAAGGAGTCGTTCTTTTCTTTAGTGAAATGGTCATTCTTCTTATCTTTCCCTGAATGCATGTTTACATTATTAGAGTTGTCTAAAATATAATAAAAATGCTTATGTCTTCTACAGTATTGTTTTTAGCAAGCATCTGAAAGCATCCATGAGGACTGTTATAGAAAATAACACAGCTATGAGTAATCCTGTTCTGGGCCAATGACCTATTATCCAAAAGGGTACAGAAGAAGAGAGAAGCACAAGGATGTAGGCCTTGAATTCCAGCTGCAACAACAAAAATTCCCTGATTATCAGTAGGTCAAGAAATTGGGGAGGGGTTTGATCCACATAAGCCCTGTAATTGGGGGCCAGTCACAGTTAAGGGTGATTTGTTGCTCTATGCCACTCATGTTTAGGGTAGGCCTTTAATTCAGAGGCCTTACTCCAATCTTAAGAACTGGCTGATAGAATTGTAGTTATTCTTATATTTAAATAATCTCCGGTGACTGTCAGAACAGGCCAGGTTCCACAACTCTTGACGAGCACAAAACCGGTAGCAGCTTTCACAGAATTGGCACATTCGTTGACTTGGCAAACAAGGTGTTTAAAGCTGTTTTTACAAAAATTTCCATTATTTTTACAAAAGCTGCTACAGAATTTAAGCTTTTTTCACATTTCAAACGTATGTGTGTTTGTTTATGGACAGATTAAAAACCAAAGGGAAAATAGGAAAGCATCCCAGGTTTTGTGCTAAATTTCCACCCAAATAGGTATGCATTGAGATTTGCAACTAGAACTGTATGTGAATATCTGTATTTAGATTATTTAAATGGACCCCTGTTTTTTCAACTCAAAAGTTTCTTCCAGTTTCTGTAGTCTTGAACCTTGACTCTTTACTGTAGCTATCTTGTGAATACATGTGAATCTCTATATGAATTTTTTAAAATTGTTTTTCTTTGATAATGTTTTCCTTAAAAACATCCTCAGTCCTATTTTTAACAAGTTTTTCTCTTGTGAGGAAGCTAATGCAAATCACTAATGAGAACAAAAACATCTGAGCTAATGTTTCTTGTCCTTGAGATGCTTGCCTGTTCAGGGTCTGGAGGAATCCTAGAGACTGCTATTGAGATGAAACCCACCTGCCTACAGACTCACTGCCTCTGGCTAAGAACTCTCTCAATTTCTATCATTTTAGTTACCTCCTTCTAGAAACTGGTTGAAAGCAGAGTTGGGCTAACCCCAGGGCCCTTAGCCATCTTCCCCAAACAACCTTTACAAGGAAGCAGAAGGAATAAGCATGAGCATGTCCTTAAACATCCCTCTCTGTCATGTCGGTTAGTTGGTGAGACTGTGGACCTGGGAGTCACTAGGACCTTTGTCAGGAGGCTCCATGCTGTTCGAGCACCCCAAGAATAGGAACATCTCAAAGGCATCTGCTGGGTTCCTAGAGGAATAACCCCCCGGCCATGAGGTCGGTGGAGTTACCACTGGGTCTCATGACACAGCCTAGCACCACCAATAAGAAAAATGTTTAAATTCATCATTCAGTAGTGACTTCTAAATGTTTAAATTTAGCACACAAGTCTAGAAATTCAGTGAGAGGGAATCTGATATTTCACAAATTTTTTAAAGATATTCAGAGTGAGGTTGTCCCTAATATAATAATTTTCTTTGACTTCTAAAGATATATCTGAGAGGAAAAAAGCCTTATTTTAGTACATCTTTTCTCAGGCACTTAAAATTTTAACATATGCAATATAGAAGATTCTTACATGAATATATAGTAAATTTTTTTAAGTCTTGATTTGACAAATAAGCTGTGGAGCATATATCTCAGTGCCTCCAAATAATTATGCTTGTTTTCCAAACAGAAGGAAGATACAGCAGCTGAATTAGTTGCCCATTTTTATTCATAAAATGATAATTAGAGAAGGTATAAAATCTGGCGTGTCAGGATTTAAGCAAGAATATTTGCTTGTTTTTAAGCATCTAGTGAGGTGCCGACTCTCTTTTATATTTCAAAATAACATTTCAGGCCTTTGTATGCGTCTGCAAAGCATGTTGTGTATTATGATTCCAGCTAAGAGTCATCTGAAGACTGATCTCTATAATATTTGTAGCCAGAGGTGATAACAACAGAAGTGCTTTAACAGTAGCTTCCATTTACTCAGTGCCCGCTGTGTGCCAGGCACTGTCTTCATGACAGTCATTCAAGGCACAGGTCTCATTATTCGCATTTAACGTATGGGCAGACTGAGGCTCATAGAAATCAGTTATTATCTGGAGCATACAAGACTAGTAAAATTGGGGCTCATGCCAGCTCCTATTCTTGACAAATGAAAATCTGGAACTCTGGACCAGAGGTGAGTACCGGGATGGGCAAGACTGATCTGTGGTCTCTAGGGGTCAGAGCCCAGGATGACTCCAGAGGTGATGCGGAATGAAGGGCTGAAGAACAATTTCCCTGCATACTGGCCCTGGTGCCGGGCCACAGACCTTCACTAATGGAGCTAAGATTTCACCAAGCAGACACTGTCTAGGTCAAAAGTCTCTGCTCTCTCTTTGTGAAACATCCACTAGGTGGCTGATACAGTGAGGTACAGAGGTGAGTGAAACGTGACCCTGCTGCAAAGAGCCTACAGCCCAGAGGAGGAGACTGACACATGAGCAGATCTTAATCCTTTGTGGCATTTGGTCACCATACCCAGGTATTGACTGCCAAGGACTAAGGATCCACTGGAGGCGGGGATGGCAGTCAGTGGAGGCTGATTGAGGAATTTATCTGAACTGAAGTTAGAATAACAGATAGTAAATATAGACACACATGTGCGTGTGCACACACTCACATGCACAAGCATGTACACACCTACACTTACTGTTCACGAGCCTTGCTCTGGCACCTTATCCAAGTGTGCTAATCAGAAGGGTAGGTGAGAAGCAGACGCGTGTTGTCAGCACTCTGTGTTTCACTGGGTCTGACTTTGCAGTCATGTTGACACTCCGCTTAATGTACCCTTGTCCTAAATGGCGTGCTGACTTCTTGATTAGGGGTTTCTATTTTGTTATCTGTGCATTAGGCAAGGTGCCACTCAGGTGGCAGAATTTGATGATAGTTTTCATCTTCGCTTCCTGAATTGCTGTGGATCTTCTCTGGCTCTGGCTGATGTGTGACCTTTGCAGCTTTCGCTTTGGAAAAGTTTCCTTGAGAACTAGCAGGATGAACTAAGCCCCACCTCAGCCCCAGCTTCTGGTTTTCCTGTGTCTTTCTGTACTGGCTCTTGTGCTGCCTTGAAGAAGGCTAAGCCTATGATTACAGGGTCGCTTTGTCCAAGAGCTGTGAGGAGTGGGTCAAAAGTGATGCCGTCACTCCGACATGACTAGTCATTATCTAATGGACCCTT
Source organism: Oreotragus oreotragus (assembly GCA_006410675.1). NCBI lineage: Eukaryota > Metazoa > Chordata > Mammalia > Artiodactyla > Bovidae > Oreotragus > Oreotragus oreotragus. Next base: position 183,479 of record SJYX01018773.1, on the reverse strand, counting down.
CAGCCTCCATAACTTTAAGTCCAGACAACTTGGGCAAGAGCTGAAGTTTAAACCTGCTGACGAATTTTAGTTAACGTAAAACGGTATTATATGTTCCAGAATATTTTATAACCTCGCTCTCTGTAACAAAGCATTTCAGTATGCAAACTCCTGTTAATTTGGGTAGTTTTGTGTTTTTCTTAATATCTCTGCTTATGGACATTACCTGGTAATACTTGAGAAAATGACATTAGACTTGATTTCTTTTACTGGAAAGTTAAGGAAATGAGCCATAAGAATAAAAATAACATAAAAAGCCTGAGCATGTTTTAAAATAACTGGTTTTTTTATAGTTTTTGTTCATTCAGTGAATATGTTGTAAATGCCTACTGTGTGCTTGACATTGCTTTAAGTGCTTGGAATACATTAGGGAACAAAATAGACAAAAAATCTCTGCTTTGAATACGTTTGTATTCAAGAATCATTACCTTCTCTTTGAAGAAGTCAGTATTTAATATGTAGGCTGAGCTGTAAGTTCATGTAAGGTGTATGTGCAGGTTCTTATTTATCTCAGCGATTTGACCATCTTATGTAATTCCTTTTTTTTTTTTTTCTGTATGCATTCATTTAATAAGTAGGTGTTGGGCAGGAACTGAGTGAAATACGAGCCTATATACACAGTAGAGACCTGCCTTCACGAGGCTCATTCCAGTAAGAGTAACACGCACACACAAATAGCCATGTAGAAATTTGTGGTAAAAGTCAGGTAGCGTGTCTACAGCATGAAGGGAGAGCAGGGGTGGGTGAAATGGGAGAGATGGGGAGATGAAGGGGTCGAGAGAGAGGAGGGCCACTTCAGTTCAGGCCCCAGCTTTGCAGCTGCAGTTCAGTTTGCAGCTTTGCCAACAAAAGGGAAAGAAAAAGGGCAAGATGTATTTAAAGAATTAAAACATAGCATACCTAGCTGGCACACATTAGTAGTGAAAGTTCAGTTAGTCACTCAGCCGTGTCCGACTCTTTGCGAGCCCATGGACTGCAGCACGCCAGGCCTCCCTGTCCATCAGCAACTCCTGGAGTTTACTCAGACTCACGTCCGTCGTGTTGGTGATGCCATCCAATGATCTCCTCCTCTGTCGTCCCCTTCTCCTCCCGCCTTCAATCTTTCCCAGCATCAGGGTCTTCTCCAGTGAGCTGGCTCTTCACATCAGGTGCCCAAAGAATTGGAGTTTCAGCTTCAGCATCAGTCTTTTCAAAGAATATTCAGGACTAATGTCCTTTAGGATGGACTGGTTGGATCTCCTTGCAGTCCAAGGGACTCCCAAGTTTCTTCTCCAACACCACAGTTCAAAAGCATCAGTTCTTCGGCACTCAGCTTGTTTTATAGTCCAATTCTCACATCCATATGTGACTTCTGGAAAAACTGTAGCTTTGACTAGAGAGACGTTTGTTGGTCAAGTTACGTCTCTGCTTTTTAATATGCTGTCTAATATGTTGGTATAGTAATGCCTCTGCTTTTTAATACCTTTGTTGGTGAAGTAATACCTCTGCTTTTTAACATGCTGTCTAGGTTGGTCATAGCTTTTCTTCCAAGGAGCAAGCGTCCTTTAATTTTATGGCTGTGTGTGAATTTAAAGCAACTTTTCACTAGTTGTATAAAGTTGTGTTAAATTCAGATTGTGGAGATGTTTGAATGACAAGCTCCAAGTATATACTTATTTAATAGAAATGAGGGAAAGGAGGGCACTGATGAATTTTTCCTATAGAGATGGCACTAAATATATCCTGTCTAAAAGATTTAAGATAACATTTTCTCTGGAGGATGATTGGTCCAAGATAGGACAGCATGCTGTGATGCTTAGAACAGATAATTCAGTTTGCTGGCAGCTTTCTTGCACAGAGTCTCAAGGTACAATTAAGTATTATGTGGACCAATTCACAGTGGGATGACATAGGCAAGGATGTCTGCAAACTTTCTAAGGAATGCCAGCCTGTTCCTTTACTTTGAGAACACAATTCTGTCAAGGTAACACCTTTAGTTTAAAGAAGAGCCATTATAATTGGATATTGGGAAACTAGAGAAAATTGGAGAACATTAAAGTTCTGAGAAGAGAAAAAATATCAAATGAGGCTGTGACTGGTAACTTAGCTCGAGTGTCTAATTTTTTATATCAGTTTTACAATGTAAGCTTATTTTGGAGGACAATTTTTAAAGTCACTGTCTCCTGTTTAATGTCAGATCCAGATCTATGTGTCAGTAGACTGTACAATCCATAAATGATCATTAATTTGTACAGACTGGTTCCAAGTAGGAAAAGGAGAACATCGAGTCTGTATATTGTCACCCTGCTTATTTAACTTATATGCAGAGTACATCATGAGAAACGCTGGTCTCAAAGAAGCACAAGCTGGAATCAAGATTTCCAGGAGAAATATCAATCACCTCAGATATGCAGATGACACGACCCTTATGGCAGAAAGTGAAGAGGAACTAAAAAGCCTCTTGATGAAAGTGCAAGAGGAGAGTGAAAAAGTTGGCCTAAAGCTCAGCATTCAGAAAACAAAGATCATGGCATCCGGTCCCATCACTTCATGGGAAATAGATGGGGAAACAGTGGAAACAGTGTCAGACTTTATTTTTTTGGGCTCCAAAATCACTGCAGATGGTGACTGCAGCCATGAAATTAAAAGATGCTTACTCCTTGGCAGGAAAGTTACGACCAACCTAGATAGCATATTCAAAAGCAGAGATATTACTTTGTCAACAAAGGTCAATCTAGTCAAGTCTACGGTTTTTCCAATGGTCATGTATGGATGTGAGAGTTGGACTGTGAAGAAAGCAGAATACCGAAGAATTGATGCTTTTGAGCTGTGGTGTTGGAGAAGACTCTTGAGAGTCCCTTGGACTGCAAGGAGATCCAACCAGTCCNATGTGAGAGTTGGATTGTGAAGAAGGCTTAGCGCCGAAGAATTGATCCTTTTGAACTGTGGTGTTGGAGAAGACTCTTGAGAGTCCCTTGGACTGCAAGGAGATCCAACCAGTCCATTCTGAAGGAGATTAGCCCTGGGATTTCTTTGGAGGGAATGATGCTAAAGCTGAAACTCCAGTACTTTGGCCACCTCATGCGAAGAGTTGACTCATTGGAAAAGACTCTGCTGCTGGGAGGGATTGGGGGCAGGAGGAGAAGGGGATGACAGAGGATGAGGTGGCTGGATGGAATCACTGACTCGATGGCCATGAGTCTGAGTGAACTCCGGGAGTTGGTGATGGACAGGGAGGCCTGGCGTGCTGCGATTCATGGGGTCGTGAAGAGTCAGACACGACTGAGCGACTGAACTGAACTGACTGAAGCTGGGACTGGAAAGTAGCCTGTGGGGAGATTAATCTCTTGTGGTTATAAACTTAAATTTCAAGGAGTGAATGTGAAGAGAAGAGGAAAAATATCTCTTTTACCCAGAAAGTGGGGGAAAATAAAGAAATGTATATATATTTTACATACACATTCAGCATGTCTCTTCACGTATTTATGGATATCTATGTCCGATAGTTGTTAATATAATCTGAATAAGTAAACACTGAGAAGTGAAATCTCATGGTAGAGACTTTTGAGCCTTGGGTTTCTTTGGCTCCACATTATGCTTGAGCGTCATCCTTACTACACATGTTCTTGCCGTTTGTTCATTTTCATTACTGTTTACTGTTCCGTTTTATGACTATTCCATACTTTATCCCTTCTGCTGTTAATGGTCATTTGACTAGTTTTGGCTTGAGTAATAGTGCTGTGCAGGTTCTAGAACATGTCTTTTGGTGTACATATACTTGTATTTCTGGCTGATATACATATCAAAGAGTGAAATTTCAGATTCATAGATTATTCATGTATTGTGTCTTTGTAGAATATGCATACATATTTTTTACATGTGTTAATACATTTGTAAACTTTTCATTTAATTAAAATTAAAACTATTAATTTTCATTACAGGTAGTACTGGAATATGCAGATATCTATTTGGTTTCTTTAGTACACAACAATGATTTTTAGTGATAGTCTAACTCACATAAAACCCATGTAAAGGAAAAAAAAATATTAACATGGGAATAGTTATCATGAAGTTAACAGAAAATACGTGAAATTAATTTATGGCACTAAATTTTACTCTCCAGATAATTTGATAATCTGGAATTTCATGTCCATAGAATCTTTGTATTTTGTGTTAAACTTTCATTTGAATACAATGAATTAAATAAGAATGGTTGTCTTCATTTTTAGTTTTAGTGTTGGCTTTGAATATTTTAATAGTCCATTATTTTTATTCAAGGCCTTTCCCCATGTTTAATTCTTATTTGCAAGTCATTTCCAGGGTAGGAAAAAAATGAACTAATATTTCATAAGTGAATCGTAACTACTTATGAGCAGTCCATACTTAATGCATTTTTGAGAGAAGCTTCTTTTTCACTTTTTGTTTCATTTCTTTTTCAAAGCTTGTCATGTGTGTCCCTAGCTCAGTTCTTCATCTGTGATTAGAGGTATGTGAAAGTACCTTGGGCTGAAACTTCTACACTCTGCATGATTGGACTGCTCCTGATGGGTTCCACTTATCTGTGGCCTGGTATTGGAAGTTATAGTAATCATTGTAGTGAGTCTTTCAGGAAGTTAAATTTATCCATTTAAAAGGAATAATTCTTTATGTTCTGAAATTATGTCCTTCTTGTTCTTGTGCTGTGAAGATATTTCGTGTCAAAAGATGATAATTTTGGTATTAATACTCTTTTGGTGAAATAAGAATCCTAGGTTAGTTTTCTCTCTTTTTGTTTAAAGTTAAGTTTTGTTAAACATTTCAAGAAAAATTGTTTTCTTAAAGGTGTCTGGGAACCAGTTGTTTATAAAACACCTTCCTCCATGAACCTTTTTATATTGAAAAGGGTAGCTTCTGTGCATCAGCTTTGCAGAGCCCCTTTGTTACCTTTATCCTTCATTTATTACTCTAGGTCGACTTTGCAGGGTGCTGCAAGCTCTCATGCTCTGCCCAGAGTCTGTCTCTGCCTTTCACTTCCCTTCTCTCAGGTGCTGGAATGGAGCAGCATCACCCAGGCTGCTCAGCTGCTCCTTTCAAACTCCAGCACTCCTGGCCTTGTTCCAGCCTCTGGTGTTGCATTCATCACTCCACCACAGGCAGTGCCAAGATCTTTCTCTCCCTGATTAGAGGTTCTCAAGATAAAATTAGTCAGCTGGGCTTGATTGACGTTTTCCAAGGATATTTCTTCTGGTGGGTAGGCAGGCAGGCCCTGATTGCTTTTTAATTATTAAGTTACAAGGAGATATATAGCATTGGGCAAATTCAGTTCTAGGAGGAAATAGCACCTTAATGGCATTTAAAGAAGGTGTTTTTTATTTCTCAGCTGGCAGGTCTTTCTTTTTTTTTTTTTCAGTCTTGCTATTCTTAAGGAGGTAGAACCAAACATAGCAGATGAAATCCTTGAATTTAGGGATCTCAGAGGGTAATGATAGAGGAAGACGATTGAAGGAATAATAATTTGCTCCCTTCTCACATTAGGCATAGATGAGCCACACTTACACTGAACTGATGTGTGTGGTTGTCTTCTATTTCCTGTAGTAGGAGGAAGCAAGCCCGCTCCCTGACCTCTGACAATGTGTTGACCAATCAGAAGAACTTAGTTCTTCTTCCAGGGTAAAGATGTGGGGGCTGAGCTGGGGTGTGGTGATGAGGTTATTATCAGTCTGATGTTGATATTTACAAATGAGAATAGTACAGGCTGTCCTAGGTTGGAGCCATCAAGGATTAGGGGTGAGTTCTTTAGGGTTATTGAGCAAGAGGGATGAGAAATGAGAGTCCCATCAGCAGTTAGCCTTGTTGAGGTCTGTCCTGGAAGAGAAACTAAATCACTCAAAACAAGGATGTTCCAGCCCAGTAATGATGACTGTGACTCCCAGCATGTTGGCAACATCACGGGAAGCACTGACGGATAGTATGTGGCGAGGGACAGCAGGGTGGAATCTCTTACACGAATCTTGAAAAAAATACTTGGACCTCAAGGCTGCTTTAGATGCAGTTTTACATAGAGGCCTTCCCTGATGGCTCAGCAGGTAAAGAATCTGCCTGCAGTGCAAGAGACATAGGAGATGCCGGTTCGATCCTTGGGTGGGGAAGATCCCTTGGAGGAAGACAGGCAAGCCACTCCAGTATTCTTGCCTGGAGAGTCCCACGGACTGAGGAACCTGGGGTGCTGTAGTCCATAGGGTCACTAAGAGTAGGACATGACTGAGCACAGCACAGTTTGGGGCTGATAGTGCTACTGCAGAAAAATACTTAAATACTTGACATAGAGGCACCACAGTGAAAAATATCCTTTGAGGTTCCTGCTAACAAAGTGCTTTTCAGATATTAAACATGCATATGAATCACCTGAGGGGCTCATCAAAGTGCAGATTCTGAGTCAGCAGTTCTAGGGTGCGGGGAAGGCAATGGCACCCCACCCCAGTACTCTTGCCTGGAAAATCCAATGGATGGAGTAGCCTGGTGGGCTGCAGTCCATGGGGTCGCTAACAGTCGGACAGACTGAGCGACTTCACTTTCACTTTTCTCTTTCATGCATTGGAGAAGGAAATGGCAACCCACTCCAGTATTCTTGCCTGGAGAATCCCAGGGATGGAGGAGCCTGGTGGGCTGCCGTCTATGGGGTCACACAGAGTCGGACACGACTGAAGTGACTTAGCAGCAGCAGCAGCAGTTCTAGGGTGGGGCCTGAAGGTTTGCATTTTTGACAAGTGGTGGAGTGATGTTTAACCTGTGGTCCAAGGGCCAGATTTTGAGCATAATTGTTAGATATTTATTTTTGTTCTTGCCCTGGGACTAGACTACCAAATTGAAATCTAAGGCTCACTCTTATCATTTATTCTTCTTCATATTTAGCTTTTCTTTTCACTTGACTGTGAAAAGGCTATTGACATGAAGAAGATAATACTTTATTTTTCCCGGTGGTATGTATATTATGGCTACTATTGGAAGACCAGTGATTAATAATAGATATTAACAGGATCCAAATTAAATCTACCAACCAACATACTGGAAATTCTTTCTGATCAGAAACCAAATGCTAGACTGTGCATTGCTATTTTCAGACATCTCCATGTAGTACCTTATTCACATGTGTGTTGTACCAAACAGATGTCTGAGAAACAGATTTTTGTGACAGATTTTGACACAGGAAATGCAGCAGGCTCCATAAAACTTAATGGAAAAATGTATTGCTTAACTACAGTCCATTTTTAAAGAACAGATTGCAGTGCTTTTCAGTGGAATCAAATGAGTCTTCTCTTAAGAGCTTTGGCACAGTCTCCATACCCAGAGATTTAACTATTGAGAATGTCACCTGGTGGGATGGTACTTCAGGGATTATTGATAATGTTGTGTTTGGGAGTTGGAGTTGGTCAGCTCAGAGTTCTACTGTAGATCATGGAAAAAAAGGTTATATTTCTTTACGACACTAAATATTTATCTGGTGAATCATTTCTGGAAGTGAGGGAATTACTGTGGTATTTTGAGATGGGAACACATCTTCTCAGATGTGCATTTGCAGTGTGATCTATGAGTGGGTTTCAAATGGTAATACACCAGGGGCGGAAAGTCTGCCAGAGTAGAACATCTGCTTCTAAGACATAGGCTTCTGGAGCATTCCTCTCTGAGAGCTCTTTTCTTTTGCTTGTTTTCTCAATTTGTTAAATCTAGATTATATTTCATCAATGACACAGGAAAGAAACCCTCAAAATTCAATTACTGTCTTAACAACAAAGAAATCTTCAATGAGAGCTTTTAAATTTGGCTAAAGATGTGTTCCTCCTTATTAAATTATAGCTTGTGATACATTTTATGGAAAGTGGTTTTTTTTTTTCAAACTCCCCTTGGCTGTAGTGCTCCCTGGTGGAGTCATGGTTGGATATGCAGGCCTCTGCATCCTTGAACAGCCTGGGTAGGTGATGGGCTGTGCTGGTTTAATGCACAGGGCTACAGGATGAGGTGATATCTACAGTGTGGTCTTGCTGCCCTAGCCATCTCTTTCCTGAATACAGATCACTTCTGACCCTGCAGTGTGTCATATTGCGAGGCCAGTCTACATCCACATACTTTAGTGTACCAATCGTGCTGCTTTTACCTGGCGTGTTCTCTTGCTTTTTCCTGCTTCTGAACCCTTTTAAAGAGGGCCAGAGTTGAGTACATTCTCCTGTGGGCTTCTGTGTTGGCTGAAGAACCTTGAATGTATTATACTTTGTTTGTACAATTACACTGTATTGTCGCTATGCATTTTTATATCTGAGTTTTATAAACTCCTGGAAGGCAGGGATGTAGCTGGTTTTCATCTTATTAATCCATTGCCTAGTGCACTGGCAGATTATTACAGAGCCTCAAAAATATAATATTTACTAAATGGAATGGAAAAAACTTTATTTTAAAGTCATTGGAATTTCATATATGTAGATCTGTTTCTGTGCATATAGTATCATTCTGAAAAACGGGGAGAACTTACTTTTGTGCCATTAAGGTAGACTTTTCAAGAAATAGCATGTTTCATCATAAGTGATATATCAGAAAATGAAAAGATTAATTGGTGCTGCTTTTACAGCCTAATCTTTGTCAATTATTTGTAGTTTTTCTTGGACTTGCCTGGTGGCTCAGAGGTTAAAGCATCTGCCTGCAATGTGGGAGACCTGGGTTTGATCCCTGGGTCGGGATATGGCATCATGGACTCGATGGACGTGAGTCTGAGTGAACTCTGAGAGATGGTGATGAACAGGGAGGTCTGGCGTGCTGCAATTCATGGGGTTGCAAAGAGTTGGACATGACTGAGCAACTGAACTGAACTTAACTGAATCACCAAATGAAACCATTTTACATTTTCTTGGTTTCCATATAATCCAAGGAGAGATTTTTTTAAATATAAATTCCTTAAAAGCTGAAATAATGACTTGTACAATATGTACTGGGCTTCCCTGGTGGCTCAGAGGTTAAAGCATCTGCCTCCAATGTGGGAGACCTGGGTTTGATCCCTGGGTCGGGAAGATCCCCTGGAGAAGGAAATGGCAACCCACTCCAGTATTCTTGCTTGGAGAATCCCATAGACTGAGGAGCTTGGTGGGCTGCAGTCCACGGGGTCACAAAGAGTCGGACACGACTGAGTGACTTTACTTACTTACTTACTTACTTACAATATGTACTNGTCGGGAAGATCCCCTGGAGAAGGAAATGGCAACCCACTCCAGTATTCTTGCTTGGAGAATCCCATAGACTGAGGAGCTTGGTGGGCTGCAGTCCACGGGGTCACAAAGAGTCGGACACGACTGAGTGACTTTACTTACTTACTTACTTACTTACAATATGTACTATTTCATGGATTACCGTTAACCTTACAATGGAAGTAGATATTAAAATGCAGACTCTGTTACTGAGGAGACTAAATATGATTTTATTGTAAGACTAGTGAAATTAATCAGAATTTGAATGTTATTCTGACCTTGATATAATGATAATATATGAACACAAGCCATAGTATATGAACACAGGCCATCAACATGTTTTTCATCTTCTATGTTTAGTTTTTTTAAAATTATTTAAGAGAAATGAAAGTTGAAATTAAAATGGGGTATTAGTAAAACTTGTTCTTTCTGGTAAAAGCCCCAAACTATATAGGTCCTGTTTCTGTCGTTAGCCAGTATATATGGCTTTGAGTAAGTCACATCTCATCCTAAGTCATTTTTTCATTCATGAAATACCAATATTCCATAATTCTAAATACATGAGAAGACTAGGGTTTTGCTCTCCTGACAATACTTAAAGAGTGGTAGGAACATCTTATGGTAGGAACATCTGGGTAGGTACTTTAACTGACTGAATTTTTCTTGAAAGTCATTGATGCTGAAATCTCACTTTCTATGTGCACCCTTATCTTTGACAAAGGAGGCAAGAATATACAATGGAGTAAAGACAATCTCTTTAACAAGTGGTGCTTGGTGGGCTGCAGTCCACGGGGTCACAAAGAGTCGGACATGACTGAGTGACTTTACTTACTTACTTACTTTCTTTGTCTCTTAGTATTTGGTTCCTGAAGAAATATTTGATTAAGCAGGAAATAATTATACAGGAAATAAAATTTTCTTAAGTTAATTCTTGATTCTTCTTTCATCATTCTAATATTTAATTGGAATATTAAAAGTGATTTCTTTAAATATTTGTAGTTTCTTTTTTCTATTAAGCTTTAAATGATAGGTATCACCAGGAGAGGCATAATGATTGATTCTCATGTTTAGTGTATGAATTAAAACTTATAGTTCTTGGGTGCAGTATTACATCTGTTGAATAACCATTTCATTAAATTTATTTACATGGTACAATGATATGTTTAACAGTATCCTTAAATGTCTTCTAAAGATTATTATATTGATGGTTTAGGTACAGCTGGAAGCCAAAAGAATTATTCTTAAAAAAAAAAAAAAGTCATTGTGTGTACTTCAGTGTTGATAAGTAAGGGATTATTAATAGCACTTGACTTTTGAACAGAGACCCCAGTGAATAGAACTAGACAAGCCAAAATCCAGAGTGATTTCTTATCTAGACACATGTCAAATCTAGTTAATGTTAAGTCATATTTAGAAAATGTGATTTAAATGGCAGTTCAATTAAAAAGACTGCTATCAGTCTATAAACATTTCAGATCTTTGCTTACATTTTATGTACATATAATATTAAGGGGATTCTCTACCTTTGACTGAGCATTTAAGACTTGTAGAAATTAAGTCTGTTGTCGGTATAAATCAGTGGATTAGCCTAATGGTATTTTCACACTTCAGTTCATTGTGTGGTTATCTAAATAAGTATGTTTTGGAAATTAAATTCCTTCTGATCCAGATCTGAGTAGGCTAACTTTCCAATTAGTATAGTCCAGATTTCTTCCAAAAATCTCTTTTGGTTAATTTGTTTTATTATCAAGAAAAATATAGAAGATGTAAGTTTTGCAATTTCCAATGTAAAAATACTTTAAGTAGGAATACAAGTTTTATTTTAAATAGTGTTTGATTCTTTATCCATTAGTTATGTACTTACATTGACAGAAGAGTGTCCCAATTTTTCAGCTGCTACTGTTGATGACAATAATGATAATAATAGTAAGCTGGTAGCACAAATAATACTAGTAATAATGATAAAAGTTTATCAAATGCTTGCTGTGGCTTATATTTACTGCTGTGTATCAAACCACATAAAATTTAACAGCAAGTATTATTTGTTCAGATTCCGTGGTGTTGGCTTCTGTTTTTATGTGGTATTGGCTGGGGTGTTGGATTGCCCTCACATGCCCAGCATTTGTTGCCCCCCTTGTAACTGAGGACTCACTAGGGCCTTTCCACATGACTGCTTGGGTTTCCTCACAGCATGACCACTAAATTCCAAGATTGTTTTCTAAGATGCAAAGGCAGAAACCACAGATCTCTTAGGGCCCAACCTCAGAATTTACACAGTATAATTTCTACCACATTCTACTAATCAAAGCAAGGCACAGCCTACCCAGGTACGGGGGTGAGCGGAACAGACTCCACGATGGGAAGAGTAGCAAAGAAAGTTTGACTATCTGTAATCTTCCGCAAATCCTGTAAGTGCTGTTGTAATTCATATTTTAGAAATGAAGGGTTAATTTAGTGTGCAAAGTCGTTCAGTTACTGAGTGATTTAAGCTCATGTTTAGGTTAATTTGACTCTAGAGCCGGAGCTTTTAACTCTTGTAATGTTTGATCTTCAGAGTGTGGATAGATTAAATATGTTTGTCTTTCTACTCCAAAGCCACTGTCTAAGGGTGGTTTTATTTATGGGGTGGTTATTCCATTTGCAATCAGGACTAAAACGGCAGAGAGAGTTGATTCATATTATTGATCAGCCATCATGTGGTAAACATAAGTCTCTCTAAAATATTTCTAAACTCTCGACTGAGATGAAAGTTAAAATTCTTAGATGTGATATTGTAATTTGCTTACTGTTAGCACATTTCCTTATCAAGAACAAATAAAATCAGCTTTTAAGCCATGTTTCCCGTTGAGCATACTCTGTTCCAGTAGTCGGCATTTTTCGTATGGTTTCAATATTCTAGTGTTTATTCATTAACATGAGGAACAGAGCTTTTAAGTTGCCTTTTATGTATTTATTTTTTGTTATTTCTGCTGCTTTGTGGTTTAGTTTTGGAAGACAATGTTATTTAAGTATTTTACTTTGTTGGAAAGGAAAGAAAACATCAGAGATGCCTATTATAGTAATGAACAAAATAAAAATTAAGGCTTCCCAATGTAATTTCAGTTTTCTATGTTAGATTTTTCATTCCTGACTTTAGGATTTCTTCAGTCTCAGACTGAAATATATTGAGAAAAGTCTGTAAACTTAAAATGATATATAACACCTTGTACTTCATATTAATTGTAGATTGTGAAGTATATTCATAATTTTTACCTAAAGCCTGTAGGCTTTGTGAGCTATCTAGTCACCGCCTACAAGCCAAAATAAAAGTGATGACAATTCCATGGAATGTTATGGGGCCTCAAATTATGTACCTATAGTCTTCTCATTTTTATAGAGGACAAAACTTTGGATTAGAGGCTTTGAAGTAAGAGACAGGCAGTACTGTGTCTAGAACTTTGTGCTCCCATACTATGCTTTCCTCCACCATATTCCAGTATTTCCTTCATGAGACTTGACTTTGGGAGTGTAGAAACCACTTGTCTGCAAGGTCCTATCACCACCACTGGGAGCAGAATAAGCTAAATGCAGTTTAACTTTGGCAAATGTAAGAAAATCTTAGACCTTTATTTTAACTTAAAAAATTTACCCATTGTTGCTATACTCAGAAAGTTTAACAAGTTTTTATTCATCCATTAGAGAAGGAAACGGCAAGTCACTCCAGTATCCTTGCCTGGAGAATCCTGCAGACAGAGGAGGGCGACAGTTAATGGGGTCGCAGAAGCATTGCACACTACTGAGCAACTAAACAACAATGGGTCCGGGGACGTTGTACAGCTAACATCTGTTACAGCTGTGATTATTTCACCTGGTTTTCATTTTGAAAGGAAAAAAAAAAAATCCCAATATACTCAGTCTCACTGCTTAGAAAAGCACAGTATTTCTTTCTGAGGCTGTAGATCTAAATTAGCCCCCTTCTCTTGAATCATTATCATGTGTCATGTCCGTGTCTGGTATGCTGAAGGGAAATGGTGGACATTGAATGCTCTGGTCATATGTCACTATACATTTCTTTTATGCTATTGCATGACAAGGATTATATGTGGTGTACTAATTTATCTATAATAACTATCAGGCAGTCTCTTGCTCCTGAAAATAATTCAACTTGAATGGTGTATTTTTTTAGATTATCGTAAAGGTAGGAGATAATGTCACCAACTAGATTTAAAAATAAGAGACTCATCAGAATGAGATGATTTTCACATTTAGTTTATCAGTAGCTGTACTCTTTGACCTTTGTATTCCCTGCCTTATATCCTAAAAATGTCAAATTATACTATTGTGCCAGTGGTGAATATTCTGTGGTAAAAGGGTTAATAGTTTCTAGAAAATTGGAAGTCAGTGCTCAAGGAGAAGGTTTGAGGTGACTGCACCAGAGATAGCTCTGGACCTGAAAGTCAAGCTTTGCAGCCTGGATGCCAGTGGGGCCTGTCAGACATCGGGTTGTTGCAGTGGGTATGGAAATGTAGTCACTCTCTCTCCTTCAGGCACCTTGCAGATTTGCCTGAGAAAGTCAGTATAGTGGCTTGTAATATTTTTGAAAATAGGAATGTTTAAAGAAAAAAATGGGCAAACCATTTATAAATTATCCAGAGATTACTTCTCTTGATGTCTTTTACTGTATATTCTGTACTGGTTTTCTCTTTGTCTGTATTGTGATACTTAGCTTTTAAGTAGTACTCAATGCTGGGCGTATATTTAATGTCTTGCCTTTTTCACTTCACACTTTTTTAGAGCATGTTCATGTGCATGCACACACAGACACACACACAGACACACTCTGTATCATGTGGTATCCATATCAGATTATACCAGAAATAAATGAGAACTGCTTGGCAAAATAAAGATAATTTTTATATTTGCCTCAACCATTTGAATAAAGATAATTTTAACCCTGGGGAAAAGACGAAATAAATGTCAGGGTTGTAGTTTTCTTGTCAGTAATGCACAGCATGAGCACCAGCAAAGAGATGAGCTATCTCTCTGCTCTATGGTTCATTTGTTTTTCACTTGTTCCATTTCTGGGGAGCTGGGTTGAAGTGGGACAAAGGTATCAAGGAGGAAACTCCAGAGCCAAAGGAGGAAGTAACTGTCAGGGAACAGGTAATGTGATGGGACACTGTGTTTATACTTCCTCAGAAAGTATGACAAACGTGATCAGTTTACTTGAGATTCTGGAAACTTCACATTAATTTCCTATTGCTTGCTGTTGTTATATTTTGTCATTCACAAAGGAGAAAAAGATAGTGAGAGAAAAGATTGTGGAACTCATAAAGGTTTTTTTTCTTTTTCTCACTTAGTGTCAAACACTAGATTTTTAATTCTCTCTTAGAGCAGCTTTTGGTAAAGTTGATGCTTCACTCTCTAGTGTTCTATAAACTGTTTTTATGTACTGCTGCTACCGATCTGTTTAGGTCAGGAAATTCTGATGTATTTATTCTTTAAATATTTTAATGGTCATTAGCGTTAAAATTTATTGGGTACCTATTATTTGTAAGAAGCTGTCACAGCTATAGTAAGACTTTTTCTTCTCCAACAAAGACCTTTGCTTTGATCAAGGTGAGGTGCAATATGTGTATAAAATAACTGTGGTGCTTTTCAGAGAGAACTTTCTCCTCTGCCAGGCGGTGTGAAGCGGTGGCGTTTTATTTAATCTGTTGGCGGCACTGGGTCTCCGTTGCTGTGCATGGGCTTTCCCTGGTTGCCGTGCAGCGGCCTCTCTGCAGCGGCCTCTCTGGTTGCCGAGCGTGGGCTTTCAGGCACACGGACTTCAGTAGTTCAAGCGCTCGGGCTCGTTTGTTACGCTGTACTGGCTTAGTTGTCCAGCAGCATGTGGAATTTTCTCAAACCAGAGATTGAACCCATGTCCTCCGCATTGACAGATGGATTCTTAACCACTGGGCCACCAGGAAAGTCCAGGTGGTGGCGTTTAATAGCCTGATAGATGACATTCCAGAAAGGGGGATGGAAAAGATACCATGGCCGTACTACCTTAACATAAAGCTGGTGCAGACCAAAGTTCAGCAAGCTGAGACGTAGGAACTAGCTGAGACGTAGGAACTTTCAGTCAGTGAGGAGGAAGAGATGGCTTAATCCAAAGTGTGGATCAGAAAGGGCAGGAGGCCATTCAGATGCCCAAGGAGCAAGCAGAGAAGTGGTGTGAAGAATGATGGAAGGTAGCTTGGTCCCACGGACAGGAGAAATCCTCGA
Source organism: Oreotragus oreotragus (assembly GCA_006410675.1). Taxonomy (NCBI): domain Eukaryota; kingdom Metazoa; phylum Chordata; class Mammalia; order Artiodactyla; family Bovidae; genus Oreotragus; species Oreotragus oreotragus. The sequence goes on along the minus strand of SJYX01018773.1, from coordinate 168,003 downwards.
AGAACGTATTATTGTATGAAAGACTTAAACTGCATTCTAATAGAGTATTCTATGACTCTATCCTACTGAGTAAAAGTAAAAGCTGTCTCTGAAATGTGAATGTGACAAAAAATAGAAATAATGGTGTAGGGAATGTAGCAAGTAAAAATAATTAAGAATTTTCAGTAGAAGCAGTAAGTACTGACTTAATTGCTATGATTCAGGTTGCTACTTCATTATAATTTTTTATGGTGATCTGAGAAAAGAACAAAAATGAATCTATTAATAGATTTATAAATTAACTATTTCATGGCCAAGTTTATTTGATGACGAGACTGTTCTTTTATCAAATTACCCCAGGACATAAACATATAGTTTAAACTTCCAGTGTTTCTTTTTCTCTTGAAAAAGAGCCTAGCCAAAACCCCAAAATACACAGCGAAGTTCTGTGATTGCTTCTGGTTGCTTCTGTTTGAGTCATTGTCATGACAGCTTTCCACATAGTTCACAGAAATTTCATTGTATTTTATGTTAAAAAGGAATGCAGGAATAGATATGGTTTCCTTTTCTCTCTCACGTAATAGAATGGTCTACATTTTTAAGGGTTCTTAAAAAAAAGGGTTTCATAAAAAGGTACTTGCTACCCTTTAGGTTTAATCAAAAGGAGTCCAGCGCTAAAGACAAAAGTGTTTCTTTTTTGAAGTAGATATTGTTAAGCTTTTAAACCAGATGAAAGTATGAGTGATCATATCATACTGTCATGGTTTCTCATGATAAATTTTTCATATAAAATTATTTGTTGAAATTATCAAAGAGATAATCCTATGTTGGCATAGCTGCAAAGTTAAAATAGCTGACATTTAAAAAAGATTATATGGGAAGCTTTATTGAATGTATTGAGATAAGGCTTATTGTAGTTTTTTTTTTTTTTTTCNCTCATGATAAATTTTTCATATAAAATTATTTGTTGAAATTATCAAAGAGATAATCCTATGTTGGCATAGCTGCAAAGTTAAAATAGCTGACATTTAAAAAAGATTATATGGGAAGCTTTATTGAATGTATTGAGATAAGGCTTATTGTAGTTTTTTTTTTTTTTTTTCATGCAAACTGCTGTCATAGTTGTACGAAATTCAAAATCCACATGAAAGACCCCATTCACCCTTGGAATTATCTAATTCCTTACTAATTCACCTTTACTGTCCTGTTCCTACCCACTTCAGGGCTATATTTTGCTCAGAACTGCATCCATCACCCCCAAAGTTGTAGACTCCTCTGTCTCTCTCACTGATTACTACCTTTATTCTAGTTCTATCTCAGTTTTATTCCCACTACATTGTTCTGTACCTTTGGCAGTCTCTTAGTCCTTTAAATTCATTAAACGTATATGAATACTTAATGAATTCATCAAGAGTATATGACATAGTCTAGTAGACACTTAGGATATGCAGAATAAATGAATGGATTAATCAAATATTCTTTCATTGTTTGCTGTGAAATTCTAAGAGGCCACCATGACAACTGATGACCCTAATATGAGATTGGTGATTTTTACCTTATTGAGATAGCCATCAGTTTAAATGTCAATAGTATTATATGGAGAAATTAAAGACTAGGATATTTATACTTTTAAACAGAGGTGGTAGGTAGAATTAATAATAATAATGATTATTTACTGAGAGTTACTAGATGTGTTAGGGTCTTACCTTTATACCTTATATACTCCTCACAAGACAGGCATTTTTATTTAAAATTTTCAGAGATAAGGAAACTGATTCAAAGAGAGTTTAAGCAACTTGTTCACAACTACCAGCAGAGTAAGGATATGCACTCAGTATGTACGGTTCAAGGCCAGTTTCTTTAATATAGGGTAGCTGAAGAATTAGACAGAATATCTTCTTGGTTTCTCCCAGGAACTTGTCAAAGGATATTACATGTGAATGTGATGGGAATATTTCATGTTTTAGTTGTGTTTAGGTAAGACATTTGTAAATTATCCATTTAAAACTGTTTATTTCATAAAGCAAATTCATTTACCCTGAAAGCATCATTCTTATTTTGTGGGATAGTGTCTTGCACTTATTAGACCTATGTAAGCAACATGTTTGAGATTATACTGCAGAGATCAAAGGATGCCCAGGGTTCATCCTTCCCAGCCACAATTTTGCACTTGGTCTCCCTAGCCTTGTTAGCGGTGGATGATTTATCTTTTAATGAAAGGGATAAAACCTTCCTTGGCTTCCTATTTCAATGAAGCTTTTGGACTGACATAGTCTGCTAAATTCTTTTAAAGCGAGCAGTTCAGGGAAGTAACCTGGAGCAGCTTGAAAAATTACCCTACTGCTTGTGTCTCAGGTTAGAAAGTTTCTGCTCACACTTCTCTTATGTCTTGGGGTAGACTCTGGGACTTGGGCTTTTAAGATTGCTTCATATTCTTTGTAAATTGATGCAGTCACTATGGAAAACACTATGGGGGTTCCTTAATCTAGAAATGGAGTTGCCGTATGATCCAGCAATTCTCCTCCTGGGCATATATCCAGAGAAAACTATAAATCAAAAAGATACACGTACCCCAGTGTTCCTTGCAGCACTACTTAAAATAGCCAAAACATGGAAGCAACCTAAATGTTCATCAACAGATGAATGGATGAAAAAAGTCTGGAGTATAGACATAATGGGATACTACTCAGTCTTAAAAAAGAATGAAATAATGCCATTTGCAGTAACATGAATGGACCTAGAAATTGTCATATTAAATGAAGTAAGAAATAGACAAATCTCATATGATTTCACTTATATGTGTAATCTAAAATATGGCACAAATGAGCTTATTTACAAAAAAAAAAAAAAAAAAAAAACCAGACTCACAGACATAGAAAACAAACATGGTTATCAAAGGAGAAAGGGGTTTCAGAGGGATAAACTAGGAGTCTGAAATTAGCAGAGACAAACTGCCCTGTATAAAATAGNGAATCTAAAATATGGCACAAATGAGCTTATTTACAAAAAAAAAAAAAAAAAAAAACCAGACTCACAGACATAGAAAACAAACATGGTTATCAAAGGAGAAAGGGGTTTCAGAGGGATAAACTAGGAGTCTGAAATTAGCAGAGACAAACTGCCCTGTATAAAATAGATGGACAGCACAATCCTACTATATAGCACAGGGAACTAGATTCAGTATCTTGTAATAAACCATAATAGAAAAGACTGTGAAAAAGAAAACGTATAAATGAATCAGTTTGCTATACACACAATATTGTAAATCAATTATACTTGAATTAAAAAAAAAAGATTTGCTTCTTATTCCTCTTAGTTGTATTGAAAACTTTAAAACATTTAGGCAGGGGAGTGGATGAGATCCAGTTTTATTTCAGACTCTCAGGAGTCATCTTAATAATAGTCTCTGTTCCCAGGATGAGGAAATGAAAGGTGAGGCTTACATCACCCTAGTATCCTTACTTTCTTAGGAATCAAAATGTTCCTAAGGTCAAATACAGTGTGAAATGACTCCCTAAGCCCATCTTGGAAGGCACTACCTCAGAAATAAAGTGAATGGAAATTGCTCTTTAACTGGGTGTGCGTCTCATTTCTAGGGCCACTGTTTATATTCTTTATGTCTTGCTTTTCTCTTTATGTTGAATTTGTTATATCTTGTAAAGATTACGAAACACATGCTCTAGCTTTTCAATGTGAAAATTGAATTGTTAATAGTTTTTGGATAAAAATGTTGTCTCCTGTTTCTTCTACCAAAGGCAGTACATTCTCAGAAACTTTGGAACTCTCTGGTATGAAGTGTTTTCACGAATTCCGCACCTAAAACTTTTTATTTCCTGCTTGATTTATGACACAGCTGCTTCTTGAATTGAGAAAATACAAGGACTACATGCGATATAATTAAATTGCACTCTGTGTGTGTCTCCTACATTTAGTGGAGGCTACGAAACAAATCTTTTGATATATATTTTTATTCATTTTTCAAATTCCTCACCTCAAGATGCCTGTTGTCTTGAGGAGCAGGTGCATTGTTCCAGCTCCTCCTTGTGTAGTGTTAATTTTGTCATGTCTTTTTCTCCCCTGTGCTCTCAGTTGCGCAGTCTCATCTGACTCTTTGTGACACCAGGAATGTAGCTCACTAGGCTCCTCTGTCCATAGTATTTTCCAGGCAAGAATACTGGAGTGGGTTGCAATTTCCTTTTACTCTACTGTGTGATAAATTTATTAAGGGTAGGATTGTGTCATCCTGCATCAAATCTTGTGTACCTTCACTATATGATGCTGGCTGTAGCCACTCAAGCTACTCAGACTTATTCATGAGCAATGATGGTATATGACTCCAACTTCGCATTCTGTGCAGTAATGTAACTTGAGAAATTGATTCATATTATTTTAAAGAAAGTTTTACATGATTGAATCCAGGATAAAAGAAGCACTGCTTCTTAAGTGATATTCTTGACATTGCTGATGTATTTATTATGCTTATTTTATTGGCATATACTTGATTTATAATGTTGTGTTAATTTTAGGTGTACAACAAAGTGAATCAGTTATATGTATACATGAATCCACTCTTTTTTAGACTTTTTTTTTTCCATGTAGGCCATTACAGAATATTGAGCAGAGTTCCCTGTGCTCTATAGTAGGTCCTTTCTAGTTATCTATTTTATATACAGTATATGTCTATCACAATCTTCCAGTTTATCCCCTTCTTACCACTGGTGGCTGTAAATTTGTTTTCTGTATCTGTAACTCTATTTCTGTTTTGTAGGTAAGTTCATTTGTAGCCTTTTCAAAGATTGCGAATGTAGATAGTTTTCTTTATCATCTCTGCCCTCTCCTTTGTCTTTATTCCTCTCTCCCTTCCTCTACTTCAAGGCTTCTTTAATATATTAACATCTTTACTGGTTTACCCAGTGTTGACATCTAGAAGCTACTTTTTGGTTACCTGGTATATCAAAATACTTTCATTTCAAAATTATTTCTTAAGAACAAAATCTCACACCGAACAAATTTTAAAAATGGCTTGGGGATTCCTACTATATGGATTTCCCTGGTGGTTCAGATGGTAGAGCGTCTGCCTACAATGCGGGAGACCCGGGTTCAGTCCCTGGGTCGGGAAGATCTCCTGGAGAAGGCAATGGCAACCCACGTCGGTATTCTTGCCTGGAAATTCCCGTGGATGGAGGAGCCTGGTAGGCTACAGTCCACAGGGTTGCAAAGAGTCGGACACGACTGAGTGACTTCACTGTAGGGGTGGCAGAAAAAAATGACTTAACTTGTGATTGTTAGTGGGAGATTAATGTGGTAGTAATTAGTCAGAATAAAGTATCTCTTATATTGAAAGTCAAAGTGTTGCAGAATTTCTTGTAAAGTTAATTTTTAAGATTATTGAGTCTTTTTTTTTTGTTGTTCACTCAGTCGTGGCCAACTCTTTGCGACCCCATAAACTGCAGCACGCCAGGCTTCCCTGTCCTTCACTATCTTCCAGAGTTTGCTCAAACTCATCTCCATTGCGTCGATGATGCCATCCAACCATCTCATCCTCTGTTGCCCCCTTCTCATCCTATCTTCAGTCTTTTCCACCATCAGGGTCTTTACCAGTGAGTCAGCTCTTCACATCAAGTGACCAGAGTGTTGGAGCTTCAGCTCCAGCATCAGTCCTTCAATGAATATTCAAGGTTGATTTCCTTTAGGACTGACTGATTTGATCTCCTTGGAGTCCAAGGGACTCTCAAGAGTCTTCTCCAATACCACAATTCAAAAGCATCAGTTCTTTGATGCCCAGCCTTCTTTATGATCCAACTTTCACATTTGTACATGACTACTGGGGAAACCATAGCTTTGACTATATGGACCTTTGTTGGCAAAATAATGTCTCAGCTTTTTAATATGCTGAATAGGTTGGTCATAACTTTCCTTCCAAGGAGTAAGCGTCTTTTAATTTCATGGCTGTAGTCACCATCCACAGTGATTTTGGAGCCCAAGAAAATAAGAGTCTGTCACTGTTTCCATTTTTCCCCATCTATTTGCTGTAAAATGATGGGACCGGATGCCCAAATCCAGTCAGATAAATATTATTTCCTTAGTTGTTTAGTGAAAAAGATAAATATTCTCAATTAGGATGCTTCAAATCCTTTATTAACTAGTCATCACTTTTGGTCATATGATGAGAGGCAATCAAGTGGGCTTAGGGAAAATTGGCAAGGTACGAAAAAAATATCCTAGTAGGAAAGAAAATTCATCTACAAAGAAGGTATGTAGTTGTTGACTTTGTTCCCACTGTGTCTAGATGATTAGAGGTGACTGTATTCTTGGATTTCAGTTTCAAAATTGGAAGTTATTTATATTTAAATTGGTATATAAAAGTGCATAGTGGAGCGGGGAATTAAAGCTTATAATGTAAAGCAAAATATAGTAAACAAACTTCCACACAGTCATATAAAAAACAAACTCATTTGTTGTGACAGTAAATTTAAATGACATCAGCCGAATTAGCTGTAAGTTATTTTCATTTCTTTGTGTGGATTGCAACCTTAGTAAATCAATCTTTCAGATAAAGGATTTCCAGAATAATCATTTACATGTGTATGATATGCATTTAAAAAAAATTAGTTAGAAAATATATATTCTGGTATATGTGAAAAATAACGTAACAGAAAACTTGCATTAACATGTTTTTAAGAACTTGAATTTCCATTTCTTTAAAGATTAAAGGCAAAAGAGATTTTTCCATTGCTTTAGTTTGTACAAAAAGTCAAATAGAAATGTAATCTTCTTGTAGGAAGAAGAAAATTGAACTATACACACAGTTTATAATTTAACAGTGATTGGTTGTATAAGTAGTGATGCTAGGGCTTCTAGACTGAAGATTATAAAGTATTACTATTTCTGTTTTAAAGCTTAGTGCCTACTACATAGCCAGTGGATCAAATATCCAAGATGGATAATCACTGGTATTGTGCTTCAGGCTTTAGATCTAACAAATAAAAATGAAAAACATTTGGATATGATTAAAGAACAAAGAAACGAGGGGATGGATGGAGAGAAACCAATTCAGAAAATAAGGAACAGTTGGTTTACCCTAATTACAGCCATCCTGATTTTTCTTTTTTGTTTGTATCAATTGGAAGTTTGGTCAAAAATTAACTCTTTTGCCTAATTATGGAAATAAATTCATTGCAGCTTTTCAAAAGTGACTTTATGTTTTTCTTTAAACTCAAATATCAAACGACAGTTGCAGTTTGTATTGGCTGCACTGGCCACAATTCTTTCCTTTGATAAAGTTCATCAGTTCGCTTTTCATTTCCTAAGACTGAATCTCTTATATAAACTATCATCTAAATGAGGATGTGTTGACATAAATGAGAAGAACAAAGATTCAACTAATTAAGAAGAGGTTTACCTTTGAATCAGGCTGAGTTGTACGGAAGTGTGGCTGAATCTAAGAAGATGGTGAAACATTTTGCATAACCCAACCATAGTGATTTTGCAGATTGTTTTTTGTTTCCAGTCAAGCACTAAAATAAGGCCCAAGTTCTGACCCTCATAAATTTCTTTCTGATAAATAATAAAGGATATGGAAATAGGGACTTTCAGGTTTTTCAATAGAGATGAACTTTTTGAGATGTCAGTTACTTTATTGCTTTCTTCTTTCCTACTTTTTCCACTTTCTATCACAAGTACTTTTATTTATTCTGTGTTCATCTTATAGGATGCATGCTTCTTTTCATTAACTACTGAGAGGTGCATACTGTATAATCTCTTTGGTGTGTAGCATGTCTTTTTTGTTTGTTGTTATTTGAGAGTCATTAAATACAGGTACATGCGTAAAAATGAGGCAGATAGCCACAACTTTCTGTGTCAAAGTCCTTCTGAAACTTTGTATGGCATTATATGCATTGCAGATTTGATGGCTTTCTCTATTCTTCCTCTGTATTTACTTGCTTCCTACCTGCAACCTTAACCTCTCAACACATACACAAAAGCAGCTAAAGCTTCAAAATGGAAAGATATTATGTATGTGCCTATTGTGTTCTGGTTATTCTGAATAAGCAGGAATATAAAGAGGCAAGGTCAGCTGAAAACTGAGAAGTTCTTTTGTATTTTATCTTTCAAGTGCTTCCTTATTATTTGCAGTAACAGTTTGGGGCTGATTAACACAATATGTGTTGTAAACCTATGAAAAGCTTGGAAGGAATGTAGATGATATATTAAAGTATGAATCATGATTTGAAGCATGCTGTAGATCACATCAGAACCCCCAGAACTTAACATGGAAGTTAGAAGAGACAACACCTACATTTCCCACACTCTAAACCATTTTATCCATACCATAACTTTTTCTTTCTAAAAACAGAGACTTGATCATTTCCTTAATCTTTTAGTCCACTTTGGCTCCCCATTCCTTATCACAGTAGTTTTTTATGGACTACCTTGGAATTACCTAGAGAGCTTCTAAAATGTGTACATATCTGAGGCTTATCATCAGAAACTGATTTTTAGATAGAAGTGGCAAGTGCATTTGACAAAATCTGTTCATTGGTTCAGATGGCTCTTTGTCACATCCCATCTAAACTTTCTCATCCCATGTCAAGCCATCTGTTCCACTCACCTTCTGCTCTTCTTTAGCCATGCTAAGCCTAGATCGTATCCAAATAGTTCTGTTTCACACCTCTGTACTTCTCTATACACTCTTACTACTGTTCAAAATTCTTTTTTCCCTCCTGTCTTTACCCCCCTTTCCACTCCGAGTCTTTCATCTGTTGAACAACTGCTTATCTTCCTAGATTCTTCATAAGTGACACAACTTTCCTTATTACCCCATGTAGAAATACTCATTTTTTATTAACACTTATATTTGATTATGAGTTTTCTAGGTGTCCATCTCTCCCATTAAATCCATGTAATTTATCTTGTTCATGTTTATATTAAATGAATACATGGGTGATTAGTAAAAACCCTGTTAGGAATTTAAATGTATAGTTTCTATGAACATTGTTCTTAAGGGCTTTATTGATTTGACCTAGGTTGGATAATTTCATTTTTCATGATATATATTCCCATTGAAACTAATGTGCCTATATATTTACTCTTCTCTTCATTTTTCCCCCTTTCTGTCTACAGACGAAATCTCACAAAACTATCCCTTATCTTCAGTCACATGTTGGCAGAAATCAAAGCAATCTTTCCCAACGGACAGTTCCAGGGAGATAACTTTCGTATCACGAAAGCAGATGCTGCTGAATTCTGGAGAAAGTTTTTTGGAGACAAGTAAGTACAGATCATTTTATAATTTGGATCCATATTTGAAGAATGAGGAGACCTGTCTCCAGTTCCAAATGGTATAGATTTTGCCTATTTCTAGAATGTTCTTCAGTGTTTTCGATAAGTGCTTTTTGATTGCTTTTTTTTTTCCTGTTTAGCCACCAAAAATATACCTTAGTAACTGAATAATTTTGTTATCACCAAGCAGATATTATGATATATATTTATTTGATGTGCACTCATTGAATTAAATAGTTTGCTCTAAGAAGCAGAGGTATATAAGATACAGTATACACGAGAAGCTCATAACTTTATAATTCAGTGAACACATAAAACACATATACAAAGTAAAAGGTAGAAAAAGAAAGATACTTTAAAAAATGGCATAAATAAATTGTTTTGACAATTCAGAGAGGGCAACAGTTGCTTTAGGATTGCAGCCGTCAGACAGCTACTTCCTAGAGGAGGTGGAACATAAACTTGATGAAGATCTGAAATTGAAGTGAGAAAAGGCCTTTATCCCTGGGATTCAGGTTTTCTTTGTGTCACTGCACAGAAAGTAAACTTGTATAAGCAAGGTACAGAAAAGAAGATAGTGTTATCACAAAGTTGCATTATCTCACAAAACAGCTAAAGGTGTTTTCCTTTAGGTATTTTCTATCCAGACACAAGCTCAGGTGAGCTTGGTAAATAATAGGAATTAAATAGCTGAAGTCTGCATAACTTAAATAAAACTTGCAAAACTTTTATCAGGAATTTCTTGGTAAGATGATCAGGACATGAGCATCAGGAGGCAGATGGGTTTCTTTAGTAACCTTTTAAGGGTCCCTCAGTGTGTCTTGAGTATAGGCAGAACCCTAGCTTAGAGTTAAAAGTGATTGCTTACACTCAGACTGTTGTGTTCTTTTTGTAGTTAAATTCTGTATTTATACATTAGCTGATGAAATAAGACATAAAATGTTGGAATACACAACTGTCAACAATCTGAGTCCTCTGACACTGATGAATTAACTGTAACGTTAGGTTTCCCTTATTTTTCTTGGTGAAGTGCTGTGTTTATCTATAAGCTGCTATGTGATTAGGGCACATACAGAGCAATGCACATTTGATTAGATATACATATTTTTTTTAACTTCAAAAATATTAACGTCTTTATCCCACCTCTTAAATAAAAAGTATTCTGAATTATTTTTAAGCACTAATGGAGGTAACACTATTACTACTTTTAACCCTGACATTCTGTATTCCAGAGATTGAGCAGTTTATAATGCTCCTGTATCCATTCACAAATGAGGACTTAAAGAAGAATACATTCATCCTCCTCTGAATTAGCCTAACATCCAAGAGTGTACTAATTAAATATATGTGAATAGTAGAAAGCAGAAAGGGATTGCAGAGTTCTGAAAGTAAGAATTGAGGACTTCTTGAAGTTACAGCTCTTATATTACTACTCTGAGCTTAATGCAAACAGTTGGTAACCTTCAACACAAACTATCTTAAAATTTTAAGAAAATCTATCAGATGAATTGCTTGTGGTATTTCTTTTTGAAATCTGAAAATTCTGGTGAGTTATAAAGTTGTTTGCTAGTCAAAAGGCCAGTGAAAAATGTAAAGATTCCTCATGCTTTTCAAGAGAGGAGTTTGTTTTGCCATTACCTCAAACCACAGAGAATTATGCATTTAAGACATCTTTACTCCCCTTTATTTCCATCCATAGACATTAAGGGGCTGAAATTTCTGTCAAACTGCTGTGTGAGTGAAATCACTACTAAATCNTGAAGAATGTAAAGATTCCTCACGCTTTTCAAGAGAGGAGTTTGTTTTGCCATTACCTCAAACCACAGAGAATTATGCATTTAAGACGTCTTTACTCCCCTTTATTTCCATCCATAGACATTAAGGGGCTGAAATTTCTGTCCAACTGCTGTGTGAGTGAAATCACTACTAAATCAAATGGGGGATTCTTGAAATGCTGATGAAACATGCTCCCTACCTCCCAACACCTTTGTAACTATGTCTTCTCCTATCTTTGCTTACTTGAAAAAGCTTCTTAATTTGCCTTTAAGATTTTTACTTTTGGGATGAGAGCTAAACTTAAAGCTTCTTCTGGAATGCAGACATATTTCTGTAGTAATCAGAATTTTGGTTCTTTTATTAAATCATTGGAAAAACCATCTTTGTATTCTCTGTGCGTTTTCACCTTATAGTTCCACGGTATTTTATTGAATTAATGGATGAATGAATGATGTAGCATTTTAAAAGTTTGAATCCTTTTATCTTTTTTATACTCTAATACTAGTCTGCATTTTTGCATAACTGGGTTCTCATTCAGAAGTATTCCTGTTATTTATCTACCATATTGAGGGCATATGACAATGCTTTCATTTGACCTAACTAGTGCCTTTAAACCTGAATGTATTATTGTTTCATAAAACAGAACTATTGAATGGTTAGTTCTACAAACAGCCAAATAGATTATGATTTTTATAAACCAACTTTAACTTAAGGAGTATTATTGTGACATTTTCCCCAAAAGGGAAATAAGAAAAAGTCAATAAGAATACAATATTCAAATGGAGTTGAAATTGGGAAAAAGTTATTGTTCAAAGGAATTTAGAAAAATCCTAAAGGCAAATTTAGCATGCATACCTAAAAACCAGGCAGCAGACAAAAATCTTGAGGTGTCATGTGCCTCGTGCTTCATTTCTGTGCTTCTCAGTCTTTTGAAGTCATGGCAAGGCTGGCCTGTCTGCTCAAGAGCCAAGCCCAGCTGCCAAGAGGTTCCGCCCATCAAAGTCTCGAGGGGATCAGTAACACATCATGTGTTAGGGTAAACTGGTTGGGAAGTTCTGTAGTTGTTAGATTTGGGAAAGTCCTGTGGTTGGTAGATTTTTATGTGAGGTTATTGAATGTTTTAATAGTTGAGTTCTGCTTTTGCTTTCTTAGTCTATTTGACAGGAGATAGTAGAAGTATGTGGAGAAGGCGATGGCACCCCACGCCAGTACTCTTGCCTGGAAAATCCCATGGACAGAGGAGCCTGGTAGGCTGCGGTCCCTGGGGTCGCGAAGAAGAGTCGGACACGACTGAGCGACTTCCCTTTCACTTTTCACTTTCATGCATTGGAGAAGGAAATGGCAACCCACTCCAGTGTTCTTGCCTGGAGAATCCCAGGGGAGCCTGGTGGGCTGCCGTCTATGGGGTCGCACAGAGTCGGACACGACTGAAGTGACTCAGCAGCAGCAGCATGTAGAAAAAGAGCAGTAGCATTATTGAGTGAATGTTTCTAAGTAAATTCTCCTAAATGAGACCAATACCAGACTGAATCTTTACCCTCTGGGTTAGTAGTTTATGATCCAGAAACTTTGAGCATGAGGCTCAAAAAATTAAGGAAAAGATTCATTAATGTGATTAGACGACGGGTAGCAGTCATTTTTCCAATAAGCAAGTCAGGTAGCAGTTTACATGCTCTTCATGCTAAGGATTTCTTGATGCTGAGATTCAGACATGTGGTTCCAACCAACTTGAAGATTTTATCTTTGGCATAAAAGTTCTCACTGACTCCTCAGTGTTCCTCTTGCTCTTGATTTTGTCCCTTATTATACTGGATCTTTTAGTTATTAAATTCCCATAAGCGCTTGCTCATCTCCATATTTATCATTTTTTATTGGCTTTTTGGAAGTTATTTGTCTGGTTTCTTCCCATTAGATTATAAGCCCCATGAAATCAGGCTTATTTAATCAGTGTTTGCGGTTCCCAAGGTAGTTCAACACAGTGTCTCATTTGGGGACATTCGGGAGCAGTTGTTAATTTAATTCTGAGGAGTTGTAGAGTAGAGGCATGTGTGTGAGCAGGTGCACGTGGACAGAGAGTGCTTGCTTGTTCTGGAGGCAGTGTCTTAGTTCCAGCTTGCAGCTAGGTCATCCATGTTCAGGTTCTGACTGCAGCATTTGCAAGTGTTATCCCTTTGGACAAGCTGGTCGGTTTTTCCATGCATCAGTTTCTTCATTTATAAAAGGTAGATGATAATACTGCAAAATGTGGATGATAATAGCAAGAATACCTACTGTGTAGAGTTATTGCACAGATTAAAAGAGCTAAAATTTACCTCTCAGGCAAGTAGCACAGTGTCTGGCACACAGTGAGTACTCTGTGTTGTGGAATAATTAAACAGCTTAAACCTTTAATCTTGCTCAATGTCCCAGGAATATATTTATTGTTCATTCTACAAATAATAAAATTAATATTCAACTTTACATGATAGAGATGCCATGGTCTCTAAAACTCTAAAAGCGGAAATTCAGGAAAAGTTAATAAAAGTTTTCTAAACTTGTGTATATGCTGTGTAAAAGTGGGGTAGAGTATAAGAAACTGTCCTGCTGACCCTGTGGAAAAAAAAAATGCTCTGTTTAAAATTCAGTTCATTACATCTACCTTTGATTTCCTGAGGAAGTTGTAGGGACCTTTTGGTTTCCTGTGTTTTCTTTTCACTTTTAATTAGAAACAAATATGCCATAAAATACATTTTTAAGCATACTAACTAGATCAGTTTTCCCTCTAATCAGAGAAAAGGCAACTTAGTCATATTTAATTAAATAATGCATGATAGAAATGAAGAACTCTTACAGGGAGAAAAAATAAACTGAAATATTCTTTTTAAAAAAGAATTATTTAAAAAAACCTCAAAGAGCTTCTATTTAATATTTCTGTTATTTTGTCACCTCCTATTGTTGCCTATTTTAAAACAACCAAGTATCTTTATATCATAAGGAAAATAAAATGACAGGGCTATTTTGTTCAATTCATTGCAGGAAGATCCCAGATAGAAAAAGCATGTGAAAGTATAATTTTCTACCTCTAAGCAGTATGTATTCAAGTTGGGGGATACAGAATATACAAAGATGATAAATAACTTGAAATCAGTTCTGTCCCATTACAAAAGTGCTTAAGAAATGTCACAAATAGTGAATTGTTTACTAGAGTGATCAGAATTGTTTACTCGGGCTCCATGGAGGAACTGGTGTTCCGTATGAGTTGCATAGGGGGATGAAATTTTCATGGTGTCTGCTGTCTTTCCAAAGAAAGATGCAGAGTAACTTGAAGTTTCCATAAATGGCACTTTTTATTGTTGTTGTTTTCTTTTACCTTCTTTTCCTCACTATGAACTCCTCAGTAAGTGACATTTACTTTGGTGAAGTCACCACGAACTAAGTTCTGGTTCTTAACCTTGAAACATG
>SJYX01018773.1:112965-148256 GCA_006410675.1 Oreotragus oreotragus | reverse complement strand
TGTTATAAACTTTTTTGACAACGAAAAAAAAACTATCAGAAATACTGAGCATCTTGAATCTTTCTATATGTGAGTAAGGAATTTTCACTTATGAGGAAGATAAATTAGATCTAATCGCAAATATTCTTGGTAACCCAGATTACCATTCTGTCTACAATGAGTTGTAAGGCAACTATTTGACCACAGTGATTTTGATATCTTCTTTCTCTGGATTGCTGGAAAATAATTGTTTTTCTTTAGTGATGGAAGAGTAGAAGGTGTAATAGCTTGTTAGCCATCTATTTTCGTTTCCATTAACAAATAGTCGTTTCAAAATAAGATTGGATTTAAGGAATAATTATATACAGAATATCAACAGGCTTGGGATCATATTTTATGAGTACTTAGGTACTCATATTTTATGTAATGAAAATCCAAACATATTAAATAGCTTATGAATAATTTATCTTCTGAACCAAAGCAACTTAAAGGTAGTGCCACTGAACACAACTTTGGTTCAGGTGAATTTTCGGAACAGAATTTAGATGAAATTGAAAATAGTAATGGGTTAAAAGATTTTTGTTTTGTCTAAAGTGAACATGGAATATCCCTGACTTAGAATGGATTTTAAACAACTGCTATCACACCACCATCAGTACCACAGCAACAAAACCAAAAAGCAACAAATGCTAATTTCCTCGTTTATATGATGGCAGGTGCTTTGTCCATTACTACATCTCTTACTCTATTTTACTCTTAGAATTTTAATATAAACTTTTTTTTTAAGTTTAGTACATTGGCTTAGCCAAAAAGTCCATTTGAGTTTCTGTAACATCTTACACTATGAAAAACAATCTGGCTTTCTTCACTCTTTATTATATTTATGAAATTCATCCACATTCTTGCATATAGCAAGTCTGTTCCTTCTCCTTGCTCCATTGTATGGCTGTACCACAATTTACATAGTCATTATGTTGGTGTTGGACATTGGATTCTTCCTCTTTTGGATTATTCTCAGTAGTGCTGCTATGGATATTTTTTGTATATTTTAAAAGACGTGTACATTTCTCTGGTATGTATATCTAGGAGTGGTATTGCTGGCTTCTTGTTTATGCTTAATTTTAGCTTTATTAGCTTTTAGTAAACCACCAAAGAGTTTACCAAAACGATTTGCCACCCTCTTCACCTAGAGGAGTACCTGAAGTTTCCTGTTGTTATGTATCCTTCCCAACATTTTATAATATTTGTCTTTTGAAAGATTTTAATAAGTTACTCTGCTGGGGATGAATGGAATCTCATTTGGTTCTTAATTTGCATTTGAATGATAACAGATGAAGTTGAGTACGTATTTGTACGTATACTGAATAATTTGATTTTTTGTGTTTGTGACTATAAGAATTATTTGCCCAGTTTTGAGTAGTAAGTATTGATATTTAAAACTTTTTATGTATTATAGATGTGATTCTTTTATGTTTATTGCTCTCCCAGTATGTGACTTTTTCCCTTTGTTAATGACATTGTTTCATGAACAGGTTTATAGTTTACCTTTTCCTTTATCCTTAGAACATTTGAGGTCCTGTTTAAAATTAAATTATTTGCTTGTGCCAGAGTAATGCAGATACCCTCTTCTGTTTCTCCCAAAACACTTTATTGCTTTATCTTTCATACTTAGGTCTAAGGTTCATCTAAAATTGGTTTTTATATGATATTAATTCAAGATCAAGATTTATTTTCTTCCATTTGTATATTCATTTGACCCAGCAACATTTATTGAAAACATCATCCATTCTTTACTACTGTTTATAGAGAGTTGTTACATATCCGGTGTTCAGATATGATTGCATTTGTTTCCAAAATTTGTTCTATTGTCTTTCCTGTGCCAATACCATGCTTTCTTAACTAATGTAAGGACTATAAGCTTGCCAATGTTATTCTTATGGAAGTTGGCTTGATTTTATTTGGCTCTTGGCATTTCCCTATGAAGGTTAGAATTAGTCTATCAGTTCCTACTATGAAAATGTTTCCTGATTGAGGTTGCAATAAATCTGTGAATCAGTTTGTCGATGACTGACCATACATCTTTATCATACTGAGTCTGCCAATCCATTAAGACATATCTCTTTATGTCTTTTACATCTGATCATGTACGTGTGCGTGTTTATGCTGTGACTTTGCTTGTACTTTGTTAGCTTTATTCCTATTTATTTGATATTTCAGATGCTCTTGTAAATGTTTTATTTTCTTATTATGTATACTTATATATAGAAGTACAACTGATGTTTGTATATTGGTTTTATATTCAGCAACCATGTTGATTTCTGTGGTAATAGTTTAATCCATAAATTTTTTGTGTTTCTTAGATACAAAACTACTTCATTGGCAAATACGATTTTGGTTTTTGCTTTCAATTGGTTATTTCTGTGATTACAAAATATACTTCAAACAGTTTTTGTATATCTTTTACTCCTCTAAGCCATTAGAGAATATTAGAGATATTCTTAAAAACCTGCTTGTAATCCTACCATGATCTGCTGTTTGTTGTTCAGTTGCTAAGTCATGTCCGACTCTCTGCCACCCCATGGACTGCAGCATGCCAGCTTCCCTGTCCTTCATTGTCTTCCGGAGTTCGCTCAAACTCTTGTCTCTTGAGTCTATAATGCCATCCAACCATCTCACATCTGCCTCCTGCTTCTCCTCCTGTCCTCAGTCTTTCTCAGTATCAGGGTCTTTTTCAATGAGTCAGCTATTCATATCAGGTGGGCAAAGTACTAGAGTTTCAGTATTTGTCCTTCCCATGAGTTCAGTTCAGTTGCTCAGTTGTGTCCGACTCTTGTGTCCCCATGAACCACAGCACGCCAGGCCTCCCTGTCTATCACCAACTCCCAGAGTCCACCCATACCCATGTCCATTGAGTTGGTGATGCCATCCAATCATCTCATCCTCTGTTGTCCCCCTCTCCTCCTGCCCTCAATCTTTCGCAGCATCAGGGTCTTTTCAAATGAGTCATCTCTTTGCATCAGGTGGTCAAAGTATTGAAGTTTCAGCTTCAACATCAGTCCTTCCAATGAACACCCAGGGCTGATCTTCAGAATGGACTGGTTGAATCTCCTTGCAGTCCAAGGGACTCTCAAGAGTCTTCTTCAACACCACAGTTTAAAAGCATCAATTCTTCGATGCTCAGCTGTCTTTATAGTCCCACTCTCACATCCATATATGACCACTGGAAAAACCATAGCCTTGACGAGGTGGACCTTTGTTGGCAAAGTAATGTCTCTGCTTTTTAATATGCTGTCTAGGTTGGTCATAACTTTCCATCCAAGGAGTAAGCGTCTTTTAATTTCATGGCTGCAGTCACCATCTGCAGTGATTTTGGAGCCCAGAAAAATAAAATCAGCCACTGTTTCCCCATCTATTTGCCATGAAGTGATGGGACTGGATGCCATGATCTTAATTTTGTGAATGTTGAGCTTTAAGCCAACTTTTTCATTCTCCTCTTTCACTTTTATCAAGAGGCTCTTTAGATCTTCTTCACTTTCTGCCATAAGGGTAGTGTCATCTGCATATCTGAGGTTATTGATATTTCTCCTGGCAATCTTGATTCTAGCTTGTGCTTCCTCCAGCCCAGCATTTCTCATGATGTACTCTGCATAGCATATAAGTTAATTAAGTAGGGTGAGAATATACAGCCTTGATGTACTCTTTTCCTATTTGGAACCAGTCTGTTGTTCCATGCCCAGTTCTAACTGTTGCTTCCTGACCCACATCCAGATTTCTCAAGAGGCAGGTCAGGTGGTCTGGTATTCCCATCTCTTTAAGAATTTTCCACAGTTTATTGTGATTCCTTGAGTAGTCAGGGTTGATTTCCTTTAGGATTAACTGGTTTAATCTCCATTTTGTCCAAGAGACTCTCAAGAGTCTTCTCTAACACCACAATTCAAAACATCAATTCTTTGGCTCTCAGCCTTCTTTACAGTCCAGCCCTCACATCCATACATGACTGCTGGGAAAACCATAGCTTTGACTATACTTTCTTGGCTATACTTTTGACTATACTTTGACTATACTTTGTCAGCAAGGTGACATCTCTGCTTTTAAATGTGCTGTCTAGGTTTGTCATTGCTTTTCTTCCAAGGAGCAAGCTGCTTTTAATTTCATGGCTGTAGTCACCATACTCAATGATTTTGGAGCCCAAGAAAATAAAATCTGCCACTGTTTCCACTTTTTCCCATCTATTACCCATGAAGTGGTGGGACCAGATGCCATGATCTTAGCCTTTTGAATGTTGAGTTTTAAGCCAGCTTTTTCACTCTCCTCTTTCACCATCATCAAGAGGGTCTTTATTTCCTTTTCACTTTCTGTTGTTAGAGTGGTATCATCTTCATATCTGGGATTGTTGATATTTTTCCTGGCAATCTTGTTTCTATGTCTAGACATCATCAATTAAAATTTGTGTTCCAGATAGTTTTTATCATTGAGTCATAAAGGACATCCCTTTTTTTCTTTTTGGCCTCACTGTGCAGCTTACGGGATCTCAGTCGAATCCCAGGCCCTCAGCAGTGAAAACACGAAATTCTAACCACTGGACAGCCAGGGAATTCCCAAGGCCATACAGTTTTAAAAATGCTATTTCCATTTAATGACACAGACACTTTTCTAGAATAGTAAATGTTTTTTCCATATAATTTTTATTTGTTGTAATATACTCTAGTCTATGGATATATGTAGCATTGTTACTTCTGAACATACTTGTTTTAATTTTTTAGCATTATGGACAACACTGTTAAAGAGACATGGATGAGTCTGCATTGCTGTGCATTTTATTTTAAACAATTTCCTTTTTCAAATCCTTAGAAGTAGGCTTTCTGAGTTAAAACGTAGGTTTTTGAAACTTGCTGCCACATTGCCTTTTGAAATGCTGCATAAATTTTCGTTCACACCAGAAGTACACAAAAGTTCCTGTTTCCACATACCCAACCTTTGTTCAGATTCACACTTTTATGATATGGATTTTTTTTCAAAATGAGTTAAAAATAAAACCTAAATAACCTTTTATGAACTTGTGGTTTAAAGGAAATGTTTTGTCCTTTTTTCAGGTGTCAATCTGCTTACTTTTTTGTCTTCTGTTCCTTATACTTTTGTGTTAAAACTCTAGGGCTTTAAAATTTATCAAGTTATTGTCTCTCCTGACATTATGCGAATAGACTAGCTCCTCTCCCCCAACTTTAAATTATCAAACCATTTCAGTTCAGTTGCTCATCTGCATCCGACTCTTTGCGACTCCATGAATTACAGCATGCCAGGCCTCCCTGTCCGTCACCAACACCTGGAATTCACTCAGACTCACGTCCATCGAGTCGGTGATGCCATCCAGCCATCTCATCCTCGGTTGTCCCCTTCTCCTCCTGCTCCCAATCCCTCTCATCAGAGTCTTTTCCAGTGAGTCAACTCTTCGCATGAGGTGGTCAAAGTACTGGAGTTTCAGCTTTAGCATCATTCCAGGGAAATTCCAGGGCTGATATCCTTCAGAATGGACTGGTTGGATCTCCTTGCAGTCCAAGGGACTCTCAAGAGTCTTCTCCAGCACCACAGTTCAAAAGCATCGATTCTTCGGCGCTCAGCTTTCTTCACAGTCCAACTTTCACATCCATACATGACCACTGGAAAAACCATAGCCTTGACTAGATGGACCTTTTTTGGCAAAGTAATGTCTCTGCTTTTGAATATACTATCCAGGTTGGTCATAACTTTCCTTCCAAGGAGTAAGTGTCTTTTAATTTCATGGCTGCAGTCACCATCTACAGTGATTTTGGAGCCCCCCAAAATAAAAGTCTGACACTGTTTCCATTGTTTCCCCATCTATTTGCCATAAGTGATGGGTCCGGATGCTATGATCTTAGTTTTCTGAATGTTGAGCTTTAAGCCAACTTTTTCACTCTGCTCTTTCAGTTTCATCAAGAGGCTTTGTAGTTCTTCACTTTCTGCCATAAGGGTAGTGTCATCTGCATCTGAGGTGATTGATATTTCTCTGGGCGGTCTTGATTCTGGTAGAAGGGTGTTAATTGCAGTCAAATATCTAGGTTCCTCCTCTGTGAAGCACTCACTTACCCACCATAGACACAGTTTAGTGTCACAGTTTTCATACTCTTCTGTATTGGGTAAAGATGAATAAAAGATGATTGCTGTTTGCCAGGACTTCCATTCCTTTGGATTCCCATAGCACATGAATGTTTTTCTGTGATAACGTTAGTCACATGGCACAACATAATTTAATTATAAGTCTTTGCACTTATTAGACTGACTTTATTTATATTTTCATTCTGAACCTAGCCAATGCCTAACACATATAAGGTCTTTCTTGGGTGAATACCTTAACCTCTGTAAGCCCCATTTCCGCATCTCTGTCATGATGATTAATATATTATCTGCCTAACATTGTTACCGGGGAAGGCAATGGCACCCCACCCCAGTACTCTTGCCTGGAAAATCCAATGGACGGAGTAGCCTGGTGGGCTGCAGTCCATGGGGTCGCTAACAGTCGGACAAACTGAGCGACTTCACTTTCACTTTTCTCTTTCATGCATTGGAGAAGGAAATGGCAACCCACTCCAGTATTCTTGCCTGGAGAATCCCAGGGATGGGGGAGCCTGGTGGGCTGCCGTCTATGGGGTCACACAGAGTCGGACACGACTGAAGTGACTTAGCAGCAGCAACATTTTTACTATGAGAAACTCAGTACTTAATTTGGAGATTGGCAGATACTAAGTCAACAGTAAGTGGCAGCTCTCATTTGCATTCCTATCGTAACTCTAAAGATCCTGAACTCATCTTATTATTATAGTGAGATCTAACCTTATTATATTACCCATTGGTCTTTTGTTCAGTTCTTTGTGGATTGATGGCTATGTCTCCTTTTCGTTGGGTTTTAAAGTTAATTTAATTTATAATTAAAATGATTTATAATTGTAAGTGGCAACAGAACAAATTTAAAATACTTCTGGAACAGTGAGAGCCTGAAGCTTAGTTGGCTCTTTTATATTCTGTTCCTTTTCTCTCTCTGCCTCTTCTGTTTTCCTAGATCTCCACCAGTATACTGAAGTTTCTGTGTGTCTGTAAAACAGTAATTTGCCATTAATATCTTCTCTCACTAGCTAATCTCTAGGGGAAGAGGTGATGGAAACCACCACTCTGTGGTATTGCCACAGTTGAATTAAAGGTGTGAACAGTCATCCTCTGTCTTTCTCCCTGCCCCCACAAACCTCAGGAAAGAATGTGGTGGCAACTTGAAATCTTTAAAAAGTTTAGATCCTTAGTGCAGCACTGTTAGAGCTTTTTTTTTTTAAAGAAACCACTGTACTCTCTTTCTCTTCATCATGGATATTTAGCTCAGCTGATCAAAGCAAGGGTATCTGTTGTATATACTTTTATATGTAGTGAGTTAACCAAATAAGGCCCTTTCTTTTTCATTCCTGTTACTACCCTTAATTAAGGTTCTGATGAATGCCTGTTTGTACTTTACACTTATCACAAAGGAGCTTGGGAAAGTCTTATTTGCACAAGTACTGTGGAAATGTAACTTGCCCCTTTATAAATTGTTGTTCCAAAGTAGTAAGTTAGACTACAGCGTTAGATGTTTGCACATTTTTAAATAATTCACTATGTGAAATCACTGGGTGTTCAAAAGAGTTATGATCTGCATACACCTTAAATACTGGAAGGAGGATAATTTTTTTATGGTAATTGATATTGAATGGTGTCTTATTTGGCCAGTCAGTTTGTTTTTTATACTGTATACACAAGACAGAATTCTCTTAACATTTCCATACAGAAGAGAAAACACATACCCTTCTTAAATCAGTAGTTCTTTACTATTAAAAATTTTGAATATTATGGTTCATGTCCCTTTTGTGTATTAAATATTTGAAACTTTAATTTGGAGAAGAAAATGGCTTCTTAGGCACTGCTTTCAAGTTAATTGTAATGAAGTTGGACATAATTGCATACTTACACTTCACCGTAAATAAAAGACTTCTTCATATTAGCAGAAGTTTTCATTGTTATTTTAAAACAGCAGCATCTTGTTAACCTTAATCAGAGCCTGACGTGTGTTTCTTCTAAATGGCTTCTGATGTGGTGTCTCTCTTCAGTTCTCTGTGGTTTCCTGTTTTTTTCATACATAGAGCAAAGCCTTTTGATGTATTCAGCCTCATTTTTTTTAATGGCATATCAAACATAAACTTTCTTATATATACAATATAGCATTGTTAGGCTGTCTCAGCACTCATTTATTCATCTTGCCACAGACCATTCCTTCTCTGGAATTCTTCCAGCACTTCCTTAATACCCCTTCTGTAGTCCTTAGCATTACAGATTTATTTCTACCCTGAAAGTGTGTGTTCTTCAAGGGCAGAGATAATATCTCGTATTTCCATAATTGTATTTCTCCATAGTGCCCTGCCTTAGCAATTAATAGATACAACAGATCAGTGACTTTCAAAGTGTTGTCCCCAGCAACATCAGCATCACTTGGGAACTTATTAAGATTATAAGTTCCAAGGCTCCGCGTCAGTCATACTGTATCAGAATATCTTGCGCTGATCAGTTTCTGTGCTAACAAGCCTTTCAGTGATTTTGATGCATGCTCAAGTTTGACATCCACTGCAGGAGATAATTACTGAATGAATACGAACCTTTTACCTTTTTGGTGATACTTCACTGGAAGGATTAGTATCACACGGGGCCAACCAACTTAGTCCATTCTGCTTGAGTCTTAATTCTCAAGAGATACTAGTAAAGGAAAATCTTTATTTAAATATTTGTAATCTTAGAAGAGATGTATATAGCTTTTATCAATTCAGTTCAGTTCAATCGCTCAGTCGTGTCCGACTCTTTGCGACCCCATGAATCGCAGCACGCCAGGCCTCCCTTTCCATCACCAACTCCCGGAGTTCACTCAGACTCACGTCCATCGAGTCAGTGATGTCATCCAGCCATCTCATCCTCTGTCATCCCCTTCTCCTCCTGCCCCCAATCCCTCCCAGCAGCAGAGTCTTTTCCAATGAGTCACCTCTTCGCATGAGGTGGCCAAAGCACTGGAGTTTCAGCTTTAGCATCATTCCTTCCAAAGAAATCCCAGGGCTGATCTCCTTCAGAATGGATTGGTTGGATCTCCTTGCAGTCCAAGGGACTCTCAAGAGTCTTCTCCAACACCGCAGTTCAAAAGCATCAATTCTTTGGTGCTCAGCCTTCTTCACAGTCCGACTCTCACATCTATACATGACCACAGGAAAAACTATAGCCTTGACTAGACGGACCTTAGTCGGCAAAGCAATGTCTCTGCTTTTGAATATGCTGTCTAGGTTGGTCATAACTTTTCTTCCAAGGAGTAAGAAGTAAGCGTCTTTTAATCTCATGGCTGCAGTCACCATCTGCAGTGATTTTGGAGCCCTAGCCATCCTGTTATGAAAACTGGTCTTCCCTGGTGGCTCAGATGGTAAAGAACCCGCCTGCCAGGGCAGGAGATGTGGGTTCAATCCCTGGGTCACGAAGATCCCCTGGAGAAGGAAATGGCAACCCACTGCAGTATTCTTGCCTGGGAAACCCCATGAACAGAGGAGCCTGATAGGCTTCAGTCCATGGGGCTGCAAAAGTGTCGGACATGACTCGGTGACTAAACACAACAATTATGAAAACTGCAACTTAAAATTTTCAACATATGAATGATTATTTTCTTCCACTTGTTCAGAAATAGGCATTTAACATTCCAAAAGGAGGAAAAGTGAAGAACAAATAATGAATCTTATTCATTTTCATGGTGGACAGGAGGTGGGTGAATGTTGGAAACTGGTCAGGTAGAGAATGAGTTGGGAGACTTTCCTCTGGGTACCATTCTATGCTCTTCAAAATTTTTGACCCATGTAAGTGTAAAAAATGTTGATGCAAGGGTTTTAAGATTAAGTTGATCAATGAGTGTTGAATAAATAACTTTCCATTTGATAGCCAGTGGGGTTGGTTAAAAATTATTGAAATTTCCCTTTGCATTAGTATGAAAGGTTAAATAAAGTGGTTTTCCATCTCTGTAGAACATATCAGGATGGTGGCAGAAATATCTTGATGACTCTGCCTGAACTTTCTAATGCAATGAACAAAGAATTCTTGCTATTATGTGAACACATCATCCTGTTATTACTTTAAGAAAATAAAGGAAGAGGTCAGAAATACAGGACTTTGATCTAATACCTTCTTTGGAAGCATTTTTAGAAATATCTTGATAGTTGAGGACTGTTTGAGAGAAAAATTGATCTGCATTTTGGTCACATTCTTAGCAAATGAAAAATAATCCATTTAGCGAAAGCCATTACGTATGTTCTGAATTATAAACAGTATTCTCAACTATTTGTCTTTTTAGTATCAATACAATTATATTAATGTTACGATTGAATTGTGCTGTTTCACTGGAAGGTATGTCTTAAATGACACTTGATTCAATTACTTTTTTTTTTTTTCCTGCACAGAACTATTGTACCATGGAAAGTATTCAGACAGTGCCTTCATGAGGTGCATCAGATTAGCTCTGGCCTGGAAGCAATGGCTCTAAAATCAACGATTGACTTGACTTGTAATGATTACATTTCAGTTTTTGAATTTGATATTTTTACCAGACTATTTCAGGTAAGCTTTGTATTTGCTTAGTCCTGTCCTCTCTTCTACTCTCTCCCTTCTCTGCTTATGTGTGTCTTTTGCACATGCATGCATAATGTATGTGGAAAATAGTCTCAAATATATGGGAAATAGTCTCATTTTTGATAGTCTCCCATTTAAAAGCAAGACTTCCCTTGTGGCTTAGCTGGTAAAGAATCTGCCTGCAGTGCGGGAGACCTGGGTTCAATCCTTGGGTTGGGAAGATCCCCTAGAGAAGGGAAAGGCTACCCACTCCAGTATTCTGGCCTGGAGAATTCCAGGGACTGTACAGTCCATGGGGTCTCAAAGAGTCAGACACGACTGAGCCACTTTCACTTCACTTCATTTAAAAGCAAGTTATTGGTCATTGCTCCAAGAGTTTAAGTTTGGGATATCTGGTGTTCTGAGCCTGGAAGTTGGTTATTAGCTTGGAGAAGATTGATGTAAAGGAGCTTTGCTTTATAAAAAGTCCCTATTTAGTTTCTCACTTTACTTTGTTGATCATTCCAGCCCAGTAACTGACAGAATGCAAGTTTTACAGGTGGGCATTTGCTGAGGTTGTATCTCAACAGCTCTCTTTACCTCCCACATCCATTAGATGAGAAGGGAAATAGTAAGCTTTGGAATAAATAGCATACTTAACCTCTTCTGTATAGGAGATTACTGTGATGTATACTGATTCTACAGCTAGCTTTGCTCTTTCAACCATATGTTATAAACGTTTTGCAATGTCAGTAAATATTTTCATCAGTGTAATTTTCAGCTTTCAGTTGCTACAGAATAGTCCATCAAAATAGTCTGTTATTAATTTAGCATAGCCTTCATTTGGGAAATTTAGGTTTTCCTGGTTTTTTTCCCTAATATCAGTGACTTTGAGATTAACCTTCTTGTCCTATTTATTGTTTTTGTTTTTGAATCATTCTTTTATAATTGTCTTCACATAGCTATTCAGAAGTAGGTATCATATAATAAAAGCTGGGTATCATCATTTTGTGCTTTTGTATGTATAGACAGAATTACCCTAAACATGAAGAATTGCAGTTTGTTTTGAATTTGCCTCTGCCATTAAATTGCATATCATCTCTGAGATTCAAGTGGTCATAAAATGAGAATCCCACCTAAAATCCCTGTGATTCTGATAATGTAAATTATATAGCAAGTGAGGTTTAATTGATCAAAAATGAGGCTTTCTTATATTCCCACACCGTTTTTCTTTCTTTTTTTATTTTAGTCTGCAGTAAGATTCATTCTGTTTGAAACACACTTTCAGCAAATTTTAGAGTACAGCATTGGTTTTCATGTTTCTTGTGTTGTAAGGATTTTGCTTCTCTGATCTATGACTCTGCTTGGTACTTGCCTGCAAGGATCGGGTAACTGATTTATGTAAGAAAACAAGATTACATGGTATTAACTTTTAATTTATAAAAGAACCCATTATCAGAGGGCAAATTAACTCTTGTCGGCAATACTTACAGAATACGTTTTACTTTATTACAACTTTATAATCATAATTTTACCTAGACGTATAGAATAGAAAATTAGATAAGTAATTGCAGAAAGTACGCTTTTGGTTGTTTTCAATTTACAGTAGTTTCATGATTATTCCTTTGGTATATGTATGTTGTCAGTTAATGTTTTCCCAATGACTTTAAGATACATTTTAGGAAAAGGTTGTGTTATCTGATACTGATTATTTTATAATGGAACTTCTCCTTTCTTTAAAAGTTTCTGATAATTTTACATATACTTACTGAACATGATACCAAGATGTTCTAATAGTAGACACTCTGCTTCTTCCCCTTGGGAAGGAAGAAAACTAAGTTTTATTTTGTGTTTGGTTTTTTTTTTTTCCCCCATACATTAAACCTAACTGTTTATTCTAGAAAGAGTATTTTTTGTGGGGAGCCTGGATGACTTTCAGTCAGAATGCTAAATACTAGAAAGCCTCAGAATTATGTATCAAAAATATNTTTTTTTTTTTTCCTGCACAGAACTATTGTACCATGGAAAGTATTCAGACAGTGCCTTCATGAGGTGCATCAGATTAGCTCTGGCCTGGAAGCAATGGCTCTAAAATCAACGATTGACTTGACTTGTAATGATTACATTTCAGTTTTTGAATTTGATATTTTTACCAGGCTATTTCAGGTAAGCTTTGTATTTGCTTAGTCCTGTCCTCTCTTCTACTCTCTCCCTTCTCTGCTTATGTGTGTCTTTTGCACATGCATGCATAATGTATGTGGAAAATAGTCTCAAATATATGGGAAATAGTCTCATTTTTGATAGTCTCCCATTTAAAAGCAAGACTTCCCTTGTGGCTTAGCTGGTAAAGAATCTGCCTGCAGTGCGGGAGACCTGGGTTCAATCCTTGGGTTGGGAAGATCCCCTAGAGAAGGGAAAGGCTACCCACTCCAGTATTCTGGCCTGGAGAATTCCAGGGACTGTACAGTCCATGGGGTCTCAAAGAGTCAGACACGACTGAGCCACTTTCACTTCACTTCATTTAAAAGCAAGTTATTGGTCATTGCTCCAAGAGTTTAAGTTTGGGATATCTGGTGTTCTGAGCCTGGAAGTTGGTTATTAGCTTGGAGAAGATTGATGTAAAGGAGCTTTGCTTTATAAAAAGTCCCTATTTAGTTTCTCACTTTACTTTGTTGATCATTCCAGCCCAGTAACTGACAGAATGCAAGTTTTACAGGTGGGCATTTGCTGAGGTTGTATCTCAACAGCTCTCTTTACCTCCCACATCCATTAGATGAGAAGGGAAATAGTAAGCTTTGGAATAAATAGCATACTTAACCTCTTCTGTATAGGAGATTACTGTGATGTATACTGATTCTACAGCTAGCTTTGCTCTTTCAACCATATGTTATAAACGTTTTTCAATGTCAGTAAATATTTTCATCAGTGTAATTTTCAGCTTTCAGTTGCTACAGAATAGTCCATCAAAATAGTCTGTTATTAATTTAGCATAGCCTTCATTTGGGAAATTTAGGTTTTCCTGGTTTTTTTCCCTAATATCAGTGACTTTGAGATTAACCTTCTTGTCTTATTTATTGTTTATGTTTTTGAATCATTCTTTTATAATTGTCTTCACATAGCTATTCAGAAGTAGGTATCATATAATAAAAGCTGGGTATCATCATTTTGTGCTTTTGTATGTATAGACAGAATTACCCTAAACATGAAGAATTGCAGTTTGTTTTGAATTTGCCTCTGCCATTAAATTGCATATCATCTCTGAGATTCAAGTGGTCATAAAATGAGAATCCCACCTAAAATCCCTGTGATTCTGATAATATAAATTATATAGCAAGTGAGGTTTAATTGATCAAAAATGAGGCTTTCTTATATTCCCACACCGTTTTTCTTTCTTTTTTTATTTTAGTCTGCAGTAAGATTCATTCTGTTTGAAACACACTTTCAGCAAATTTTAGAGTACAGCATTGGTTTTCATGTTTCTTGTGTTGTAAGGATTTTGCTTCTCTGATCTATGACTCTGCTTGGTACTTGCCTGCAAGGATCGGGTAACTGATTTATGTAAGAAAACAAGATTACATGGTATTAACTTTTAATTTATAAAAGAACCCATTATCAGAGGGCAAATTAACTCTTGTCGGCAATACTTACAGAATACGTTTTACTTTATTACAACTTTATAATCATAATTTTACCTAGACGTATAGAATAGAAAATTAGATAAGTAATTGCAGAAAGTGCGCTTTTGGTTGTTTTCAATTTACAGTAGTTTCATGATTATTCCTTTGGTATATGTATGTTGTCAGTTAATGTTTTCCCAATGACTTTAAGATACATTTTAGGAAAAGGTTGTGTTATCTGATACTGATTATTTTATAATGGAACTTCTCCTTTCTTTAAAAGTTTCTGATAATTTTACATATACTTACTGAACATGATACCAAGATGTTCTAATAGTAGACACTCTGCTTCTTCCCCTTGGGAAGGAAGAAAACTAAGTTTTATTTTGTGTTTGGTTTTTTTTTTTTCCCCCATACATTAAACCTAACTGTTTATTCTAGAAAGAGTATTTTTTGTGGGGAGCCTGGATGACTTTCAGTCAGAATGCTAAATACTAGAAAGCCTCAGAATTATGTATCAAAAATATGATGGCAACTTAATGTTGGTTAAACACTTACCCAAACAGCTGCTTAATATGTACACATATTTTCTTATAAGCTGTTTCATTTTAAAATAGCCAAGTAATCTTAACACTCTAAGGTGCATATATCTTATTTATCCTCCAGGGGATGGGAGAGGAGAAGAATCTTTTAAGTAGAGCTACTGTGAAAAGTATTAGGTAACAAAACAAAACAGTACCAGTGGACCAAAGCATACTTGATGTCTTTGAAAACCCATGCTTACAGAAGTTGCTAAAGAACTCTTGTTAGCCCCTGTGTTTTTCTAAGATTCTTTACCCCTCCTCATTTCATTATGCTTATACATGTAATCATGTATGTGGTTTAAAATACAAAAAAAGTTGGTTTTGTGTACAGAAAGTAGATGTATTAACTTTTACTGATCTTTTATTTTTGTATAGCTTTAAAAATCGAGTAATATTTTCCTCTTATAATTGTGTACTCTATATGAAAAATGTTAAGTCTTGTGGTTACTATTACTGCATGGACATATATTCTGCTCTACTTGTGATATAGATGGTAAAGTGGTTGTGAATTCTTCTAGCTTTAAACTGTTGGGGATGGAGTATTTAGCAGAGTGGGATCTGAAAGTGGGCAAAGGACACGCTCAGGATTGGGATTTGTTCTAGAGATCTAGCATCAAGTTTGAAGAAGGTATCAGCTGGGGCGAGGAGATGGAGTTGAGACTTGTCTAGGACATGAAAGAAGAAAGCTGGAGGATTCTGGTCTCCCCTTCTTCCTTTCTTCCGTCATCCTGATATTTTGCCAGAACTTGAACAGTGCTGTGAGTCCCTGGGAAGATCTTGCAGTGGCTGTGTTCCTCCATCTGCCTGTTACCTTATCCATCTCCCCTCCAGGTGGTTCAGAGATGCTGGAATTGGCAAGTGCTCAAGTCCCAGGTTGGAAGTATAGGCTTTTACATTCTCCTTTGCTCCCCCTGGGCTGCTGCTCTTTCCTCCTTCCATTTCCCATCCTCTTCTGTAAGAGAAGACTGGATTGTCAAGACATGGGGCCATAAATGGGATGGGTAAGGTGGCAGGATAAGAAGTGAGTGATTTGGGGCTATATACTAGTGCCTGTGGCATGTACAGCGTTGTGGAATAGGGAGAAAAAGAGGTGAAGGAAGTCATCTGCAGTGAGGACTGAGAGAGAGTCTGGGCAGACCAGCCAAGGTTCTGCCCCCAGGGTAGGTTGTAAGTCAGTAAATGAGTGTCCCTGAACACAGTGACCTTTGAGAGAATGGAGGGGCTAGTCTTCTTAACATACTTCATTCGTTTCTGTAGTCATCTAAGCGTCTCCAAATAGGGGCTTCTCTGGTGGCCTAGTGGTGAAGAATCCGCTCGCCAGTGCAGGAGCCACGGGTTCAGTCCCTGATCTGGGAAGGTCACACATGCCATGGAGCAACAGAGTTCACGCACCACAGCTGTTGAGCCTGTGCTTCACAGCAAGAGACGCCATCACAATAAGCAGCCTGTGGCTGCAACCAGAGAGTAGCCCCGACGCGCCACAGCTAGAGGAAAGCCCACACAGCAATGAAGACCCAACCCAGCTGAAAACAAATAATTTTAAAAATCCAATACAGTACTGTAAAGTAAAATAAAGTAAAAAATCAAAAAATCAAAAAAAAAAAACAAGATAGAACACAAAGGTTTACAATTTAAAAAAAAAAAAGAGAGAGAGAGAGAGAGAATCTCCAAATAATTTTGTGTTTGGTGTGTGAAAAAAGATTTCCTATAATCTAACAACAAATTGCAAAAATAATCACTCTTCAAAGCACTTTATTTTGCCTACTCTAAGCCATTCTTTGGCAACATACTTTAAACACACACACACAAAATACAAAACTACCACATGTTTCTGACTGTGGGTTTCATTCTCAAGAAAAATAGTTCACAGACTTCCTATTAAGTATATATATTTGCAGTTAGAAGCTAGCCCTTGGAATTACTACCAAGAAATGGTTGCTACATAGCACAGTATTTGGCTCAAAACGCCACTTGTATTTGGTCTGTGCATTGGCTGTCTATAAAAGTTCAGAATTTTTTTTTTTTTTCTTGCCATGATTTGGAGGGACAACTAATCCCATTAGAGAGAATGATAACAAACCATGTGTGTGTGTGTGTGTGTTTCTATGAAGGATTTCTGTAGATTTCACCTCTAAACTGAACTTTTTCTGATTTTCTAATTGTACAAGGTGAACCAAATATTAGAATTGTAGTGTGTTACCAAGGAAGTCAAGGCTTTGTAGTCATCAGATAAGCCGTTCACAGTAGCTATCCTGGTTGCTCTGCTCTGATTCTGCTTTGGCGCTGGTCTCCCTTTGGGAAGCAAGACAGGCATGTTCCTTGTTCTTATGTAGCTTAGGGTCAGTGTGTAGACTTTGCCAAATCACTTATATTCCATGATAGTCTTTTGTTCTACAAAATGTGATGTCTAAATGTTAGAGTAGTGAATAAAACAGACACACAGGGAGATGAGGCACGAGATGAGAAGTAGTGATTTCGATCTGAGAAGGCTGTGTTGAGGAAAAGATGTTTGAAGAGGAAGGAGTCACATGCATACTGGAAGAATTCAGGTAGAGGGATCAGCACATTCAAAGGCTCTGAGGTGAGAGAGTATAATTATAATTATGTTCAAGCCAGCAGCAATGTGATCCGCGGATCTAGAGGAAAGGCAAAATGTGAGAGAGTCACAGCAGATGGGGATACAGGGGAACTGGGTCTCAACCCCGTAAGGTCCTTCTAGGCCATTTATAAGAACTTTGGCTTTTAGTCAAAGTTAGAGAGCTTTGAACCAAAGAGTGATGTGGTTTATGTTTCAAAATGATCACAACTGCTGTATTGGGAATAGAATATGTGGAAAAGAGATTATGTGGTTTTCCTTTTTGCTTTCAATATTTTTTTTCCTAAAATCTGTTTTCTGCATAATTATATTTCTCCAAAATGAAAGTAAGTAGTTTTATGTTTGCTTTTGAGTAATATAAGTTGACCTAAGCCATGTAAACTCATATTCACTTTAAAAATATCCAGGAGAGTTTTAGTATGTGTATTGAATAATGGCTTGGTGTGTAAATGATGGTTGATATTCTCTAGGTAACCTTTTAATTTACTTATACTTTTAGCCTTGGGGTTCTATTTTACGGAATTGGAATTTCTTAGCTGTAACACATCCGGGTTACATGGCATTTCTCACCTATGATGAAGTAAAAGCACGGCTACAGAAATACAGCACCAAACCCGGAAGGTAAGACTTTTTGGCAGTAATGTTATGGGATGTATGTAAAGATGGAAAGTCCTCGGTGGTTCATTGCTAAGTAAGTCAGTTATACACATAGGGTTGAGGGAAGGGAAATGCTAATAGACCAAAACAGCGCTTCCTAATTCAGTTACTCAAATTGGTATGTTATGCTTGTTCTGAAACTTAATGTTCATAAAGTGAAAGAGGATATGGTAATATATAATTTGATGAATTTAGAGAATAAGTCTCAGAGTTTAAAACTGGAATAAGATATTAGCATATTAACTTTTCATGACATGTGTTTGTGTATAAAATTGTATATTTGAGTACTTGAATACTGTGCTAATGACAAATCAGTTTCATGTTCATTATTTTAGGGTATTTTTCAAGACATTCAGTTTGGTTCTATGATAATCATGTAATTACATATAAATACATATTAATGCATATAAGTACATGTAAGTGTACAGATACATGATGAATGTGTAGCAAGTTCATAGCCATATAAACCTGTTGCTAACACTCCCAAGCAGTGTCATGTCCTTGAGAACTTCTTCCATAATCCCTCATTCCTGGTGTTGAAATGGAATGAAACTCACAGAGCTTAGCTGTGTGATCAGCCTCTCTGGCTTTGTCTAAGAGAGCAGACCTTATTAATGGCATATCTGAGATCAGAAAATCTCTCTCCCCTGGTGCAGACATTTTCCCCACAGCCAGTCTAGAAATGGACCAGGCACATAGTAGGCATTTGTGTTGTGGCATGCAGCCTGCTGGATATGATGGTCATGACAATGAGACTGCCCTACCTTACTTAAAGCATTTGAGACACAATCCCACTGTCCACGAGAGCACTGATGTTCATATAGGGGTCATTTCATTTTAGAAGTTGAGTATTTTTCAAGTCTACCTTTTTCTTCTAATACCGTTTTTATTAGATTTTTAGTGCAAATGTCATTTGTCCTTTAAGAAAGTCTTTTCAAACGGTCAGTTATGGATGATTTCTTCCCTCTTTGCCATAATAGAAAAATTTCCACCTCTTATATTTCTAAGAATTTTTATTGTTAGAAGGTGGTTGTAGGTACAGAAAGCAGTGTGGCTCCTGTGGAGTCATGGGTTTAGATTGAGAACTGGTTCTCATTGTGCCTACAAGAGCAGGTCAGTTATTGTGCACGTTGACAGTGGCTTAGGTGAGTCATTTTGTTTCATTCAGGGTTCTCTCATAACCAAATTTTTCCATAACTTTTGCTCTCTTGATTGGAATCAAAGTATCATCTTGTTCCTGGAGTATGATTTGAAAGATATAATACCATTGGAATCATTCTGTCATACAGATTTAACATAGAAGTCATTTGGGAAATTATCTCCAGTTCTAAAAAAAATAATAAAGTGAGTCCTTTTTGTGTTCTCTTGTTCGAGATCATGGAGATAATTAACGACTGTGTTGGAAGTATTAATAAAAGCCAGAACTCATCACCATTCAAATGGTGCATTTAAGATGGTGCTCTCTGAAGGGCTGTCTTCTCTTCCTTCCCTTCTTGCCTTGTACCAGTTATTTCTTCTAAGTTTTCGTTAATGATGAAATGATCAGTCTGTGGTAAACTGTTGTATGTACGTGTGATAGGGTATTTAAAATGTGTTTAGAAAAATTCAGTGAACAGCTAAATGATTTTAATAAATATTTGCTGGAGTGGCCCTTTCTCTCAGAAAATGGTTCATCTCTTTGGCTTCACGGTAAAGAAGATAGTTGGGTATATTTCAAGGACATTTGAGTTCTTAAGGTTGTACTTTGTTTGGATCCAACTGACAGTCATGTCTGTGTGGAATTATTTTGGATGATTATGATTAAGGATGCTAAGTGAGAGGTTGATATTTATTTTTCAGCTTTCTAGGAGAATGTTTTTAGACTTCTTGAAAAGTCCTTTCCAACAGTTCCAAAACCAATATGA
The DNA here is from genome assembly GCA_006410675.1 of Oreotragus oreotragus. NCBI lineage: Eukaryota > Metazoa > Chordata > Mammalia > Artiodactyla > Bovidae > Oreotragus > Oreotragus oreotragus. Next base: position 128,260 of record SJYX01018773.1, on the reverse strand, counting down.
AAATCACTTCTTCCTTTCTTTAAAGAGCCCAGTTTTCGTCAAAGATGAAACCACATTGCAGTACTTGATATCCAAATTAAGTAAATCTAATGACTGTGTAGCTGTTATATATGCTAAATTATCTGTTAAAGTTTTTATTACAGTACTTGTTTAATCAATAGATAATGTAATAGATGCTTATTTCTACCACATACATATAGCAATCAGGGTACTCAAATATAGCTTAAGTTGGCCTACTTTCGATCTGCTTAAGGTATTATAAAATCCAGATATGGATATCATGAATAAGAGTGAGTGTAATACACTTAAATTCAGGGAAATGCCGTAAAATGTAGTAAGTTGATAAGATAATTAGCTAATCATTGTAAATAATAATGAATTTAAAACCAAGTCAGTGTCTTCTGACATTGTCATTAATTTGTTTTATATTTTAGAACTATTTTTATTTCCTATCACAAGACACTGAACTTGACAGGACTAGAGGGAGAGCATGAATTTACCTAGTTTGTTTTCCCATTAATATAGTTCAGCTCTTTGATCTTTTGTTTAAACATGAATGGCTGTAATACTTGAAAGAAAAGTATTATTTTTAAACAAGTTTTTAACACCTAAATGCATAATTTTAAGATGACAAAATAATGTATTGAATTCCATAGTAGACTGGCTCCATTTCTGTCTGAGCTAGCCAAATTAATTTTTACTTCCTTTATTTCTGCTTTCCAAAAATGTCACAACTGTTTCACAGCACCAACACTTTCATGCAGAGCAAACCTCTAATGATGATGGCCATAAATTATTTGATGGTTTACAACTTCGATTATTTTTCCACAGAACTCTAGGGATATTTAAATGGAATTAGTACCATTATTTATTTTGCAGATCAGTAAATGGAGAAGGAGAAAAGTGTAAAAATAAGTTTGAAGATAGAATTCCTAAATGATTTTGTTTAATTTTGCTTAAGAAAAATCTAACAGTTGTTTGGTAGTAGTTAGCGAGCAGACATTTTGAAAGTGTTTAAGTATAGTTTTCTTATGTTTCACAGCTACATTTTCCGGTTAAGCTGCACCAGGCTGGGGCAGTGGGCCATTGGCTACGTGACGGGGGACGGCAATATCTTACAGACCATACCGCACAACAAGCCCTTGTTTCAAGCCCTGATTGACGGCAGCAGGGAAGGATTGTGAGTATGAGACGTGGGGGTTGGAGGGCTTGTTGTTCACAGATGTGGAAGATAGAGGCTCCTTTTGATGGTTGGAATGGACAGTGAGGCTGATGGTCTGACTGGTTTCTATTTTAAAACGAAGAAATGGATGATCCTTAGATTTTATTGTTCATTTCTTAAAATAGTCAATTTAAAGTAACCTAATTATTATTTTTTTTTAGCATGGTCTTCACAACCTTCAGATCTCAATATTTTCCTTACAAATATTAGAAAATACTGTACAGTTGGAGAATGGACACAGCAGAATGATTATTTGATTGTTCCCTATCTAGCTCTGCTCCTGTGCTCCCAATTTGTACTCAGTCAGGATAGGGTCTTTTAATCCTGCTGTTGGGATCATGGGCAGATTCTGATAGGCTCTGTTCTTGGACTGTTAGTAAAGTTGCAAAGAAGCTCCCTTTGTGGGATTGCCACAGACAGCTCACAAAAGCAACCCTCCCCAAAGAGCCATCCATCTGCTCTTCTGTCTCAGAAAAATACAACTGGTTATTAAAAGGGCCTGGAATTTCATTTCCCCGGAGAACCCTGTGCTCCTCTGTCTCTGAAATATGCCTGCCTTCTCTCCCACCCTCCTCTTTCGCTTCCTCTCTTTTGTCTTTTTTTTTTTTTAATTACAGGATAAGTGAGGTACAATGTTAAATGTTACGGGTGACCAGTATAATGATTCACGGTTTTTAAAGGTTACACTCCATTTATTGTTGTTGTTGTCCAGTCACTCAGCCATGTCTGACTCTTTCCATGGACTGCAGCATGCCAGGCTTCCCTGTCCTTCACCCTCTCCTGATGTTTGTGCAAACTCATGTCCGCGAGTCAGTGATGCCATCCAAACAGTTCATCCACTGTTGTCCCCTTTTCCTCCTGCCCTCAATCTTTCCCAGCCTCAGAGTCTTTTCCAGTGAGTCAGCTCTTTGCATCAGGGGCCAAAGTACCGGAGCTTCAGCTTCAGCATCTGTCCTTCCAGTGAATTTTTAAGGTTGATTTCCTTTAGGATTTATTGGTTTGATCTCCTTGCTGTCCAAGGGACTCTCAAGAGTCTTTTCTAGCACTGCAGTCTGAAAGTGCCCATTCTTCAGCGCTCATTCGGCTTCATTTATAGTTACTGTAAAACATTGACTATATTCCTGTGATAGAAACCTGAGAGGGGGAGGTCTACCTGAAAGAGAAAATAGTTTCCATAGCAAAATTTTACTTTGCCAAAGTAAGAACAGAAAAAAGAAAAAGTGATGGGCTCCATGTGAATGGATAGAAGTTGTGAATTTTAAGAAATAGCTATGTAAGAATGAATGGCAAACTGGTACTAAAAGTCTGTATTTCTCCTTTTTTTAAATTATAAATTTTCTATTCCATTATTTATACCTTACCTCTAGTACATCAAGGATTCATATGTGTGGCTTTCTATCCACTGTAACAGGATTTTTGTTTTGAAGAAAATGTACTTCAGAGTTTTAATTTCTAAAAAGAGATCACAAGTGGGCAAATCTGTGAATGGACTAATTTTGATATATCTTATTTATATTGTGGGCTTTTCTGGTAGCTCAGAGGTAGAGTCTGTCTGCCAATACAGGAGACCTGGTTTTGATCCCTGGGTCCAAAAAATGCCCTGGAGAAGGAAATGGCAACCCATTGCAGTATGTTTGCCTGGGAAATCCCATGGTCAGAGGAGCCTGGCTGGCTACAATCCATGCGATTGCAGAGTCAGACATGAAACAACAGCAACAACAAAAGATCAGTACAAACACAGGATATCATCTGTCCAACTATTTCCAGCTGTCAGAGTCATTTGTCCTTTCCTTACAGTTAATCTGATATTGTGGGACATAAGTGATAAAGAAGTTTACTTTGATAACTAGCCAAGATTCCTTATTCCTTCAATGCCATCGAAAGGGACTCAGCAGCAGCAGTACTGAAGACCATAATCATTGAATTGCTCCTATACAGAATTTTTAAACCTGTTCTCTAGCAAAATTATTGTCATTTTGTAATCTTTTATTTCTGAATTCTCACTAGAAGTCAACATTCTTGAAGTGTGGTGAACGAGTATAAAAAGAAAGTTACCAACTTTTGCTTATCACTTCTATAATGTTTGTAGCATTTTATCCTACCCCTATGCTGCTGCTGCTGCTAATTCGCTTCAGTCGTGTCCGACTCTGTGCAACCCCATAGACGGCAGCCCACTAGGCTCCTCTGTCCTTGGGATTCTCCAGGCAAGAATACTGGAGTGGGTTGCCATTTCCTTCTCCAGTGCATGAAAGTGAAAAGTGAAAGCGAAGTCACTTAGTCATGCCCGACTCTTAGCAACCCCATGACACTCTAAAATTTGTATCATAGTCATATGCAGTCAACTCCTTTTCCTGCTGCTGCTGCTAAGTCGCTTCAGTTGTGTCCGGCTCTGTGTAACTCCATAGACGGCAGCCCACCGGACTCCCCCGTCCCTGGGATTCTCCAGGCAAGAACATTGGAGTGGATTGCCATTTCCTTCTCCAGTGCATGAAAGTGAAAAGTGCAAGTGAAGTCGCTCAGTCATGTCCGACCCTTAGCGACCCCATGGATTGTAGCCCACCAGGCTCCTCCATCCATGGGATTTTCCAGGCAAGAGTACTGGAGTGGGGTGCCATTGCCTTCTCCGAACGCCTTTTCCTAAATCTTAAAAATACAACAACAACAAAAAAACCCACTCATTGATTTTCTCCTTACCATATGAGAATTGTCTGCCCTCTAGGTTTATTTTTTCCTGGTTTTCTTGTAGAATTTTAAACACTAACATTATTTATAGACTATTTATGGATAAATATTTTTTGTTACTTCACATAATAGTTTTCATATAGTTTTGCCCTTTATTCACCACTGTAGTATTATATTCTTAAGTTATCATTCAAAAATCTAAAACAAAAAGTTAATAAAATCACCTGTAACAATGAATTGATGAAATCCAGCAGTAATATTACTCATTTCCTAATCTAATAGAGGTGCTTACCAACATGGTCAGCTTCATTTTTAAAAATGGATCTCTGAATAGGCACTGGTTTAGTGCAGCAAATGGCATGATGACTTTTAGTTCTTATTTTAATTCTCTCTAGAAATGGAACCGTACGTTTATAAACCATTCTGTTGGTAGCTTCATTTGAAATAAATGAAACCTAGAGTTGTAACCTTTGTGTATGTGCGCATGTGTATGTGTGCCAGGGTAAATGGAAGATGAAACAGGAAGGGAATGGGAAACGAGAGAAAGAAAACACCACAAAAATTTTTGGAAAACTTTTATGAGAAAATTGTGGGCTTTAATTCTATTTTTGTTTTGTAGTGGTACTAAGCATAGTGTAAAATGTAACGTTAATTGTGTTTCGTGTGAAAGATGTAATAATTGCAAATAGGTATATATTCTGAGTATTTTGGAATAGAACATGAGTAACCAGTGAAAGTGTCAGTCACTCAGTCATGTCCAGCTCTTGTGACCCCCATGGACTGCAGCTTGCCAGGCTCCATAGAATTCTCCAGGCAAGGATACTGGAGTGGGTTGCCATTTCCTTCTCCAATAGATATAGTGAAGGTATTTAATTGAAAATGATTGCTTAATGGCAGAGTCCGTATTCATTATATATTTCTTTTGTTTCCTAGATTTTAAATTTCCTAAAAATAACTTGTAGTATTATGGAAACAGTGATAGAATAAATTCTTGATGTAAGATACATAAAAAAGAGACATCTAAATGTGCATTTAAATATAGAAGAATCTGATTACATAACCTTAGAGGCAATTAAGACTTGTATGTAGTTATGTAAATAAAATTTCTGTTTATAATCCAGCTATCTTTATCCTGATGGGAGGAGTTATAATCCTGATTTAACTGGATTATGTGAACCTACACCCCATGATCATATAAAAGTTACACAGGTAAGGACAAATTCTGGAGACATATTTAAAATTAATAAGTATTTGTGATGCCTTTGAAATAACATTCTTAATAATTGGTAAAGTCATGTACAGCTATTTAATGCAAAATATATTTAAGGAATTCTAAGAGTGTTTGAAAAGAAATTATAGAATTTCTTCATTTTTTGGATAAAAATCTCTTATTAATCTTTCTGCTTCCAATATAATACTGACATTTATGTGGGGAAATAGATAAATCTGTAGGTAGGGAGATCAATAGAAAAGGAGAGATATTTAGCTTTAGAAAACTTCAGGGAAGATTAGAATAATTGTATGCATTAGTTTTTAGAGTCAAATGAGTAATTGAAACCTATTGGAGACAATAATTGTGTTCTTGTAAATCCACTGTTGGCACCCTTATAGGTTATGACTCGGTGGGGATAACTTGGTAAAGTCTTTCTTGAGGGTGATATTCAATAGTTACCAAAACCTAAACATGTTTGACTCTAGATATAAGTCACTTGAATATACACACAAAGATCTGTACACCAGGATGTTCACTTTAGCATTTTTCTCGAAAATATTCAGTTCAGTTCAGTTCAGCCGCTCAGTCATGTCCGACTCTTTGCGACCCCATGAATCGCAGCACGCCAGGCCTCCCTGTCCATCACCAACTCCTGGAGTTCACTCAGACTCATGTCCATCGAGTCAGTGATTCCATCCAGCCATCTCATCCTCTTGTCGTCCCCTTTTCTTCCTGCCCCCAGCCCCTCCCAGCATCAGAGTATTTTCCAATGAGTCAACTCTTTGCATGAGGTGGCCAAAGTACTGGAGTTTCAGCTTTAGCATCAGTCCAATTACAGTATACCAAATACCTGTATTCAGTCATAGGTTAAATACCATGGTATACGCAGACTCCATTGTCTTGTAAGGTCTTTAACGAGAGGAAGGTAGCTCTGAACATTCACATGGGAACTTCTGCATCTTGTTACGTAAAAAAGTTATGTAAAGCTTAATTATGTAACACTTGATTTTGTAAAATGACATTATGTAACTTCAATTTTATAAATAAAAATTACCTTTTGTGAACATATGGATGCACTTTAAAAAAATAAAAATGAAAAACACTAATTTGGCAACAGTCTTTGAGAGAGAACTTCCATTATTATGTAGCTATAGTTAAAAAGTTTAAAAATCTTATAATTTTTATATTTTGTGCATTGTATAATAATAAAACTAATAAAACCAAATAATAAGTTTTAGGGAAAACAGTAGATAATTTTTCATTTCTACTTCTTTAGATTTCAGTGGTTTTGATCTTTAAAATATACTTGTTGACATGTGTACTCTTTTGGGCAGTTTTAAAAATTTAATATATGAAAGCCATTTAAAAAGTTATGTGCTGATTCTGTGTTTTCTAATATATGTAAAAAGACACAGGAGACAATTCCTCATTATAAAGCCATTGTTTAAAAATTGTTTTAAAATTCATATTCAGGAGTAGTATCATTCTCTTAAACTACTCATAAATATTTGAATAGCTTACCTCTTAGGTTGCATTGGCTTCTGCAGGTGTGATTGTATCTTATTTTAATTTTTTTAATAATTGTAAATTGGCCCATTGAATTGCATAACCAGTATACGGGCTACAGTCTGTAGGGTCGCAAAGAGTCAGACACGACTGAAGTGACTGAGGCCACACACACATAGATACTTATCTAGTATTTTAGGGATTTCAGTCATATATATGATATTTTGGACTTCTTTTCCAACTTGATCTACTCTTTCCCTTAGTTTATTTTAAAATTACATAGTCACACATATACCATGGAAGACAGAATTTATATATGAATGAGTGAGTATGTGGGTATGTGTATCTATGTGTTTCTACATATATATTTTTTCTCACTGAGATTGCAAGATCTTTCACTAGGCTAAAGATTAAATATTGTCATTTATTCATCCTGTCCAAGGCCATTTATGTAGTACATACTTACTAGATTAACACATTGTCTTATTTAAACAAATTTTTGTTTGAATAACTCCTTTTCTTTGTATCCCTATTAAGTAACACTCTCTGTTCATACTTTCTTTATACTTACCAATATATCTGAATCTTCTTTGTGACAGAGATCTTTTCATTATTTGAACACTGAGAATTTAACTATGCCAAAAGCATCTATACTAGTGAATAAAGAGAATAGATTTTTAATAAAACATTTTTTGGTAGCTGAAATGATTAGGTTTTTTGATCATGTTAGACTGGGAAAAGAATATGCAAATAGGGGTTTAATATAGAATTTTAGGAAAATAATTTATACTACTGAGCCTCAGGTTTTTTTTTTTTTTAATTCAGTGTATGTTATTATACTTTGTAGATTATATGACATAATACATGTGGACAACAGTATATAGAATGCAGAAAGACCTTGGCAAATTTTCCGTCCTGAAGTTTCCTAGATAGATGTCTAAGAAATAAAATTGTCAGCTGTATTGCAGTTTTTACATTAAAATTAGATGAGTATGTGGTATTTACAGAGAAAAGTATTGTTTTTTATTGCATTTAAAACCGTACGTTTGTCTCTTAAATCACCCTGTTGATGCAGGTACCTTCCTAAAGGAACAGTACAAAATGTTAAATAATCCAAAGTATTAAGAAAGCTTACACAGTTGCTGATAAAATCTTTTTAATTTTATAGACCAAATTGTGACTACCAATTTAAAACATATCTTAAATGGCAGTTTGATCTGACAATCAAGTTTGAGGAATTTACTGCAAGTCATGGTATTTGAGAAAATTCAGTCTTATCAGTTCATGCAAAAAAAATACATCAATGTTGCCTTTTTTGCTCTCCCAATTCCAGGAACAATATGAATTATATTGTGAGATGGGTTCCACTTTCCAGCTCTGTAAGATTTGTGCTGAGAACGACAAGGATGTCAAGATCGAGCCTTGTGGGCACCTGATGTGCACCTCTTGCCTTACAGCCTGGCAGTATAAGTTTTAGGGAAAACAGTAGATAATTTTTCATTTCTACTTCTTTAGATTTCAGTGGTTTTGATCTTTAAAATATACTTGTTGACATGTGTACTCTTTTGGGCAGTTTTAAAAATTTAATATATGAAAGCCATTTAAAAAGTTATGTGCTGATTCTGTGTTTTCTAATATATGTAAAAAGACACAGGAGACAATTCCTCATTATAAAGCCATTGTTTAAAAATTGTTTTAAAATTCATATTCAGGAGTAGTATCATTCTCTTAAACTACTCATAAATATTTGAATAGCTTACCTCTTAGGTTGCATTGGCTTCTGCAGGTGTGATTGTATCTTATTTTAATTTTTTTAATAATTGTAAATTGGCCCATTGAATTGCATAACCAGTATACGGGCTACAGTCTGTAGGGTCGCAAAGAGTCAGACACGACTGAAGTGACTGAGGCCACACACACATAGATACTTATCTAGTATTTTAGGGATTTCAGTCATATATATGATATTTTGGACTTCTTTTCCAACTTGATCTACTCTTTCCCTTAGTTTATTTTAAAATTACATAGTCACACATATACCATGGAAGACAGAATTTATATATGAATGAGTGAGTATGTGGGTATGTGTATCTATGTGTTTCTACATATATATTTTTTCTCACTGAGATTGCAAGATCTTTCACTAGGCTAAAGATTAAATATTGTCGTTTATTCATCCTGTCCAAGGCCATTTATGTAGTACATACTTACTAGATTAACACATTGTCTTATTTAAACAAATTTTTGTTTGAATAACTCCTTTTCTTTGTATCCCTATTAAGTAACACTCTCTGTTCATACTTTCTTTATACTTACCAATATATCTGAATCTTCTTTGTGACAGAGATCTTTTCATTATTTGAACACTGAGAATTTAACTATGCCAAAAGCATCTATACTAGTGAATAAAGAGAATAGATTTTTAATAAAACATTTTTTGGTAGCTGAAATGATTAGGTTTTTTGATCATGTTAGACTGGGAAAAGAATATGCAAATAGGGGTTTAATATAGAATTTTAGGAAAATAATTTATACTACTGAGCCTCAGGTTTTTTTTTTTTTTAATTCAGTGTATGTTATTATACTTTGTAGATTATATGACATAATACATGTGGACAACAGTATATAGAATGCAGAAAGACCTTGGCAAATTTTCCGTCCTGAAGTTTCCTAGATAGATGTCTAAGAAATAAAATTGTCAGCTGTATTGCAGTTTTTACATTAAAATTAGATGAGTATGTGGTATTTACAGAGAAAAGTATTGTTTTTTATTGCATTTAAAACCGTACGTTTGTCTCTTAAATCACCCTGTTGATGCAGGTACCTTCCTAAAGGAACAGTACAAAATGTTAAATAATCCAAAGTATTAAGAAAGCTTACACAGTTGCTGATAAAATCTTTTTAATTTTATAGACCAAATTGTGACTACCAATTTAAAACATATCTTAAATGGCAGTTTGATCTGACAATCAAGTTTGAGGAATTTACTGCAAGTCATGGTATTTGAGAAAATTCAGTCTTATCAGTTCATGCAAAAAAAATACATCAATGTTGCCTTTTTTGCTCTCCCAATTCCAGGAACAATATGAATTATATTGTGAGATGGGTTCCACTTTCCAGCTCTGTAAGATTTGTGCTGAGAACGACAAGGATGTCAAGATCGAGCCTTGTGGGCACCTGATGTGCACCTCTTGCCTTACAGCCTGGCAGGTATAGTCAAGATTTAATTGGTCACATTGACGTCTTCCTTATATTCCCTATGAATGTGTCTTTTTTCAGTTTTCTTCATCTTAAGGATTCAAAAAGTCATAAGTGTTTGTTTGAACGGTTGATTTCTTTAAAATCTCGTGTGTTTGAGTCTTTCACTTCCATAATTTGACTTTTTGTTGAGTTTTCATGTTTTCCTTGTGCTGTGCTGTGCTTAGTTGCTCAGTTGTGTCCTACTCTTTGTTGCCTCATGGACTGTAGCCCTCTCTGTCTGTGGGGATTCTCCAGCCAAGGATGCTGGAGTGGGTTGCCATGCCCTCCTCCAGGGGATCTTTCTGACCCACGGCTTGTACCCAGGTCTCCCACATTGCAGGTGGACTCTTTACCGTCTGAGCCACCAGGGAGGCCCAAGAATTCTGGAGTGGGTAGCCTTTCCCTTCTCCAGGGGATGTTTCCGACCCAGGAATAAAACCAGGGCCTCCTGCATTGCAAGTGGATTCTTTACCAGCTGAGCTTCCAGGGAAACCCTTTCTTTCACTATTATTTATTTAATATATAAAATTAAAATAACAATCTTACAATATTAATCATAAGCAGTTCTGCTTCTATAACACTATTGATTTCAGAATATCACTTACCAATGTTGCAAACTAACTATATTTATTTATTGTAGCCCAGATTCTATTTATAGTAGATCAGATTCTCAAGCAAAGTAAACCCTAGTAGATAAATCTTAGGTTGATGTTTCTCACTTCTCTTGAGAAGGTGTGGCTCCTCTGTCGCGTATGTCTCCAGTTGCTCTGTAAGGCTAAACCAGGAGAATCAACAGGAAGTTTCCCAAGTGTCTTTGGTTTCCTTAGTCACGAAATTTTCCAATTTACAAGCCAAAGCTGCCTTCCATTCTGTAGGCATTCAATAAATAGCAATTGATTTGCTGTTTTAGAGTAAGACCTAGAAAATAATTGGTTTCCCCAAGGGCTTCTTTAAAATATTTCTTTATCTGTAATAAAGGTTGGAGATTTTAAAATAGATCTTTGGACAAATTTCTAGTTTTGAGTGTTTGGAGGATTCACAGAATATTTTGCTCAAGCACTTTTTAAGCTACTCTGTTTTGACACAGTCAGTGTTGAAGTCAGTATTGTTGACTGGATTTAGAAAACAAATCATTAAACTTTCAAGCCTGTAAAAAAATTTGCAGTTGAGTGTTATCATGAGTATCCGTATTTCTGAACCTTCTTTTCCAGCCCAGAACCTGTGTATTTCCTCAGGAAGGATGGCCTCAGGGGATCCGGACAGGGCAGTGCAAACTCATAGGAGCGTTGATGTTTGTTGAGCTCATTACTTGATGATAGAATATTAATGATTTTCACATCTTCGCATTCTTATGAAGAGGGTCTCTTTTTACCTTTGGAGAACTTTTAAAAACGGATGAAGAAAAAGAGGAAGAACTAGGAAATGAATTACAATTGATTTACATTTACAGAGCCATTTCTGAGCTCCCAGACACCTTTCCTTCCTTAGTAAAGATTGTTCAGCCTCCCTACATGGCTCTCTTTCAATATGCATTTGATTTATATTTTGCCTGAGGTTTTCCTTGCCCTCGTTTCCCTTTATCCCTTCATGATGCTTCTGAATTTTCTGTAGGACAGGAAGAAGTTGGAGGAAAAGCAATGCCCAATATGGCATCAGCAAACTCTCAACATAAAGTTACTTGATTGCTGTTTATGTTAACAAATAATAGTTCTGCAGACATAGCAGTGCCTTTTTTTAAAAAATAAATGTTTCAATAAATTTAGTTACACTGGACTGGTAGAAGATAAAACTGTCAGTTTGCAAATGGATTTCAAATGCATCAGTAGAAAATATTATAGAGATGTTATTAACTCAGTGTCTGGCTGACAGGGAGGGGACCACTTTAAGATTATTTGCTTTAAGTATTTCGGGGCAAGTATTAAACTGACAAGAGGCCAAATATGTTTGTCAAGCCCTTTAGATTGAGTTAGGTCTTCAGTGCAGTAGTATGGTTCTTACAGGTTTGAAGAAAGTAAAAGTTTGCTTTTCTCCCTAAAGAAAACCAGAGTTTTAGGCTGGTACAGGCTCCCAGCACTCTACCTGCACAGATGGCCTGCGCACTTCAGCCCCTTCTCTGTGGTCCTGCGCTTGGAGCATACAAATACAAGCATATTGCAGGACCTAGCATCTTCATCTTGCAACTTAGTGTTTGGGAGTTCAGGGGAAGTTCCCACTATGTTGTTGGAAACCTTTGGTTAGTAAAGATTATCATTTATAGTGTCATTTAAAATACCTGTTTACCTTGTGGCTCAGAGTAAGTGAAAGAGTAGAGCTGAGTGTAAAACAAAGAGGTTACTTATTTTAGTTTCTATATTCTTCTTAAATGAAATTAATCTTTTAAAACTCCAGGGCCAGTGATATGTATTTAATGAGTCTGTGCACTCCTTGCAATAGGTTTGTTATGTGCAAGGACACAGGGGGGTTTCCCAGTTGTCATGGCTGTGTTATTAATCCCTAGCCCTTTACATCACCACAGCTTTTCTATAGTTTATTCTGTAGTCTCCAAATGGTACAGTTCCTCTTTATGATTTTTCATATTGATCTCATGGCCTTATATTAAGATAGGTTCAGCCAATTTGTAATTGCTCATATTTGAAATTTTTTCTTTTCTTTTTTTTTTTTTTTTAAACTCTTTAGTACTTCATAGTCTTAGAGATTGAGGAAGTACATAAATTGTCAAGTGCTAAAAATTGTCTCTGAGTAAAATTTTAGGAGAAGCTATGTGAAAAAGTAGTGAAAAAGTATTAATAAAGTAGTTGAGTAAGTTAAGTAGGAAAAAAAAAATCGACAAATTTGAAAGTGCTTAGAAAGTTGAAATAATCAAAGTAAATCACAGTCATGTCACTAGTGAATGATATTATTATCCTAATATAATCATAGAATTTTGTATATAGGTTACTGAAAAATATGCAAAGGCAGTATTTCAGCATCTTTCTTCCCACACAGGGTGTTTAATGATTAATAAGTATTTTTCTGATACATTTTTGTATGAATGAATGAATGAATGAGTCGCTCAGTCGTGTCCGACTCTTTGCGACCCCGTGGACTGTAGCCTACCAGGCTCTTCAGTCCATGGGATTTTCCAGGCAAGAGTACCGGAGTGGGGTGCCAGTTCCTTCTCCAACATTTTTGTGTATGTCTCTGTAATCGGCATGTTGTTCTTGTGTAGTCTCATAGTGAAAAGTGAAAGTGAAAGTCTCTCAGTCATGTCCAGCTCTTTGCGACCCCATGGACTGTATAGTCCATGGAATTCTCCAGGCCAGAATACTGGAGTGGGTATCCTTTCCCTTCTCCAGGGGATTTTCTCAACCCAGGGATCGAACTGCATTGCAGGCGGATTCTTTACTAGCTGAGCCACAGGGAAATCCACGTTGTGTCCAACTCTTTGCAGCCCCATGAACTGTAGCCTGCCAGACTCCTCATCTGTGGGATTTCCTAGGGAAGAATACTGGAGTGGGTTGCCATGTCCTCCTCCAGGGGATCTTCCCAACCTAAGATTGAACCAGTGTCTGTTATGTCTCTTGCTTTGCTGAACAGATTCTTAAGATCTTCCCTGGTGGCTCAGATGGTAAAGCATCTCCCTGCAATGTGGGAGACCCGGGTTCAATTGCTGGGATGGGAAGATCTCCTGGAGAAGGAAATGGCAACTCACTCCAGTACTCTTGCCTGGAAAATTCCGTGGACAGAGGAGCCTGGTAGGCTACAGTCCATGGGGTCGCAAAGAGTCTGACCTGACTGAGCAACTTCACTTTCGTAAGCTAGATAATATAAAGAAAAGACAGCACTAGGACTAAGATTGTGCTAAATCGCTTCAGTCACGTCCACCTCTTTGTGACCCTATGGACTGTCCGTGGGATTCTCCAGGCAAGGATACTGGAGTGGGTTGCCGTGCCCTCCTCCAGGGGATCTGCCCAGCCTAGAATTGAACCAGTCAGTGTCTGTTATGTCTCTTGCTTTGGCAAGCAGATTCTTAACCACTAGCACCACCAGAACTAAGATGACAAATTAAAAGACATTGATATTGAAGATCAGTTGTCAAAAAGCCTTTGTAAAGTCTCCATTCTGTCCATTTCTCTTCTGAAATGTATCTGTAGTCTTTTCAAAGACTCTTTAGCATGCTCAAGATCCGTGAATGAATTCTAAGAATTTCAAGCCTCAGCTCCATTTGTTCGATTCAGTAGTTGCTGAGTGATTGATTCCCTTCAACTTTTCACATTTTGTTTTTTTGCACTTTTTTATATTGCTGGCAATATTATAGGTACTAAACCTATAGCCAGGAAAACCAAGTTTTTATTTATTGCTTTTTTAACACCAATAGACATGCACAGTGATCTCTGGTTCAAGTTTTCTCTACCCCAAAGAGAACTGTTGTTGGTTCAGCATTTGGGAATTTCAAAGTGATGTTCAGTAGTCTGTGCTGCTACTGCTAAATCACTTCAGTCATGTCCGACTCTGTGTGACCCCATAGACGGCAGCCCACCAGGCTCCCCCATCCCTGGGATTCTCCAGTCAAGAATACTGGAGTGGGTTGCCATTTCCTTCTCCAATACATGAAAGAGAAAAGTGAAAGTGAAGTCGCTCAGTCTGTCCAACTGTTAGCGACCCCATGGACTGCAGCCCACCAGGCTACTCCGTCCATTGGATTTTCCAGGCAAGAGTACTGGGGTGGGGTGCCATTGCCTTCCCCGTAGTCAGTATCTCAATGGAAATTTAGTTGTTAAAGAAGCTTCAACTTGTGAACATTTCCACTGTTGGATAACCTGAATACTTCTACATGTACATATAGATTTCACTCAGTGCCTCTTGCTGCCAAACAAAAAATCTGTTTTGACAGCTTTCATAGTTTTGTATGGACTGTAGGATTTGACAACCGTTTAAACACATTATTGCAAAATACTCCTGTTATTTAATAAAAACCAAGGTCTTATATAGTGAATCTAGTTAAAACAGTTAACAAACATCAGCTATACTAAATCCTCACATGAGTGAGCTGCTCACTGAATTTAACCTAATTGACTGTCAAAATGAGGACAAATGAACACAAGTATGGGACTTTTCTATAGTTCTATACTGTGCTGTCAAACATTGTATATAAGCTTGTATATGTAATTGGAAATGTTATGTGACTCTCTGGATATGAGTACATGTAGTAATATGTGTCTTTTTTTTTTTTTTTTAACTTTTTCCTTATTCAAAATGGTAAAGGGCTAGAATGTGTTTTGTGACTTTAAAGCCAGTGTTTTTGTTTCTATATGCTTGTTTTTCTGAGAGAAAAAATTGGGTTTTCAAACTTAATTGTGCACAGAAATAATTTGATATCCCTTAACTTGCTTGGAACAAGCTGACGTGGAATGACATCCATCATTCTTTAGTATCTCAAATCCATTGTTATT